>JAULKM010100043.1:0-10639 GCA_032355605.1 Rubia tinctorum
CCTGGGTACTCAATGCCCTATCCAGTCTTTCTAAAGTTGCTGGTTTTCTCCCATTTGTCCATGTGAAATGGTTTCCCCAGTTTTCTTTCTAAAATTTTATTTATATACATGTGACATGTATATACTCTACCGTCTTTCTTAATAATTTGATTTAAATCAATCCACTTTTATGCATTTCATTAAAACTCATTCCATACAAGAACCGAACTCAATATGAAAATAATATTTTATATTATTTTATGTATTTTAATTAAAATTTATCCAAAATATAATACAAATGTAATAATTTTTAACTGTACTTATAATCATGATATTTCTTTAATAATAAAACATTAAGATGACAAACTCAACGTATGAAATTTAAGTAGAGTAGTTTATGTTATTAAATTGATCCCTTTATATATATTTAAATAATATATATTAATGGCGTAAAGATCCACAGTTTAAATGACACAATAGTGTATATCATATATAGTGGTATGAGTAATTTCCATAAATTTTTTGGATATTTGTGATAGGTTGTTTTCATGATTTTTATATATTATTTTATTCCGTAGATTGTTCTTGCCCTTTTAAAAAATGTGTATTATTTTTGTTCTTTTGAATAAATAATTCCATTGAAATTTCACTGTGTAATGTTATATCAATTGTATGTAGTAGAACTTATTCCCACTTTAATTATTTTGGTTAATCGTGGTGTTTTATTTTATGATTTAAATTTAATTAATTTACTCCATGATTTTCTCATAATAGTTGTCTTGATTGCGGATTAAGGTGTTAAAAGTTTTGTGCGTTAGTTTTGTGATATCAATGTAATTAATTTAGTTCATGAAATGCTTGCAAGAGTTATCTTTATTGTGAATTTTCACGTTAAATTTATATTCTATCTTTTAAATAAAAATTATTAAAATTAATGTAATAATAGGTGCAGATTTTAGTGTATGAGTAATTCCCACTTAATTATTATTTGGCTAATTATAGTGTACTGGTTTCGTGATTTTAATTGACGTGACTATTTTACTCCATAAATTGCTTGTGCAATCCTTTCATTTGTGGATGGACACGTTAAACTTCTTGTATCTTGTTTCTTTGATAAAAGTTGTACTTTTACTTTTAATAAATAATTTCGGCAACTTGAATAGAGTACGCAAGGGGTATAATACCATCCATATCTTCCGTGATTTATCAACAATTACAAGTAGTTTAAAATTTTGGATTAGATAATAACCATTTATCCATAATTTTAGAATTTTTGATTTTAAACTAAAAACAATTCATAGGGATACGATGATATTGGGTATCTCTGAGGTACAAAATAATTTTCTATGAAATTTACACGGTAATGGCATAAAAAGTGTCAATATAAGTGGCCTTGTTTCTTAAAAACAAGCAATTACTTTCATAAAAATACAAATAACAATTGCTTTAATTTGTGAATCCATAATACAAATAGCTACAAATCAATTTCAAGGTAAATTAAACACATGAAAATTATGAAATTATTGCATCTCAGTTAGCCAAAAAAGTTGAAGTTGAAATCAGTCATACAATCGCAATGGTGAAGAAACTAAATTTTGAAATTCAAAAAAATATGTTTAAATGTTGTCAGTTTTATGAAACGATTCTTAGAGAAGGTTTTTTTTTCCAGAGGAACAACTGTACTCCATCGTCCTGTCTAGTAACTACTTTTAAAAAATGAATAATCTCCCCGTCGAACTAAAAATTGCAAAATTATGTTTTTACGATCTTCTAAGATGATTCAATTTTAAAATTGCATAATGTATATGTTTCTAATAACAAATAATCATTTAAGATAATAAAATCTTGTTCACTACGTTGAGAAATCTGGTATAGTTAAGAGCTAATTAAAAATAATCTTTAAATACATTTGCCAAAGACTATAATGTTCAAAGAGTAATAACTTATACTTCTAATTTTGTTTTGAAAAAACTCTGTACCAAGTATGACAAATTAATGTAAATAAAAATATGTGTACGGTAGTACAAAGTGGGTCTTATGCAAAAGGTGGTTTCATCCAACATTATAACATGGATAGCTGATAACTTTTGGTTTAATAATTTTGACCAGTGATTGTGCCTGTTATTAATTTGACTAATGTTATCTATTAGTTTATTCAAATAAATATATAAAAGTGTTAAGTTCATAATGGATTAAATAATTTTTAAATAGTGTTAAATTACTTTTAAACCATTATTTTTATTTATTGTTAATTAAAGGTTATTCCCAACATACATACATAGCATATGTGTAATATATAAATAAAGTAGTAGAAATGTTTTTTGAAATTAATTTATATTAATACAGATAATTAGTAACGATTTTCAAGTATTTAAAGTAGGTAATATTTTGAAAATGTGTTTCTTGCGATTTTTCTGATGTGTGATACATACGCCCGCACACACACATATAAATAAATAGATAAATAGAAAAAATTTATTCGTTCAAATAAATGATTTCCATGATAAATTAGTCTGTTAATAATATTAAAAATATATTTTATGAAAATTTTTATACTGTCTAAAAAATAAATAACAATGAGTGTGCTTTCTAATAGTAAATTTTCAGCAACTGACATAAATAATATATCTCTTAAAAAGAGTTGTTAATAATATTAGATGAATAATTCCAATCTTCAAATTAATTTAAAAAGTTTTCATGAAACCTCGAACACAAAAACTTGGTGTTAATACTTGGTGTTTATAGAAGAGAAAAAAGATTTAGTTATAATTTAGTATAGATAAAAAGCAAGCTAATAAAAAGCAAACTAATAAAAAAACATGCTATGTTCATGGAATTAATTTTTCAAAATGATACTACACCAACTAAAACAACAATTCTACACTAAAATGTTCAAAATAACACAGAAGATAAACATCAACACAAATACTAATGGAAATAGGAAATTGGAAATAGGAAATAAATGTTTCAAACAAATAACAGTTTTCAGAATTATTAGTCGTCATATTTTGTGTAGGAGGGACCAGCACCATCAGTGTTAGCAGCATAGACCTTCCTCATGAACCTCCGGGCCTTGCAGTACTTTCCATTGATGAGGTATTTGGCTTTTCCACCACCCACCACCGTGTTCACCTCCCAAACTGATCGAGCCACCAATGTAGCATACAACACCTACTTGTTTTTCAGGACTTCATGCATATGGATGCTTTCAATGATGTCCCCGAATGTGCTGCAAGAAAATTAACTCAGTGATTATGTTGCTTCAGTAATCAGAAATGGTCCCGAACTTAGGGTTAGGATTTTCCTAATAAAAAATAACTTGATAGCTAACCCAAGATGTGTTATTATAATTGAAAGACTAGATTATAAACAAGAAAAATCTAATGGAACAAAGTTTCTCATACATGCATTTTTAGGAAAATTAAAGAAATTAATGGAACAAAGTTATCAATTAATGCGTATGTACCTGGTGAAAAAGTACCAAACTTCACTCTCGGATACGGGAGAGTCCTTAGAGAAGGTGATGAAAATGGTGCGATCATTCACATTATAGGAATTATTTGGCTTCTCCTTGAGCAGAAACTCCATCGTGTGGTCGAAGTAACTACGGAGCTCCCGATCGTCTCTGTTGTTTTGTTGCACCATTGCCATATGCTCTTCAATAGGCGTCTACATCTGGATAGCAGGCACCCAATGCATAATCGGAGAAGGGCCAAGGTTCACCACTAGGGGCGAACCCATCCGTGTCGGAGCTCCTAAAAATGCAATCATACCACGGCTGATGCAGGCATCCTAGACTTCCACCGATCTTGCACTGGAATTATAGATATTCTGCACCAGCGGCAAAAAACAGCTCGCACTACCAGAACAAATAGCGGCCTAGTATGGACCAAGGTCTTGGGCCTCTTTAATTCGACCCTGCTCATGTGGGGTTCAATATTGATGGTCGCTGCCAGTTTACTCAGGTTAGGGCATGGAGAAACTCAAAATGAAGGCGAGGGCTCCAATGTGGTACGCTCAAAATCACTTTAATAATACCATCAAATGCCCAGATGCACACTTCCTCCACAATTTTTGAAATACCCCTAACCGCCTCCACCCGATTGTCGAATAGGTATCAGAAAGTGATATCTCTCTTTGCGAACACCCTCATGTAATAGAGATCCCTGTGCTCTGACTCTGGGAACAGGAACACGTTGCTCTCGATGCACTGTAAACACAGGTTGGTCTCATCGGCCAGATTTTTTACTGTCCTTGGTGTGGAGTCTAGCATCCGGTGGATGAGGTTTAGGTCGTCCAACACATCGCGCTCCAACCACATTCAAAATGCCAAGAAATGCACGGAGTCCTTCACATTCTGCTTCAGGGTGATTGCTAAATGCTTGAAGAGCTGACAGTCGATTTCATGGAAGAGTTAACGGTCGATTTCTGTTCCGGTTGCTTGTCAAGATTCTGCAGAGGATGCTGTTTGACAAGATTCTTCCTTTCATACAAAAAAAGTTACATTTTACCTCTTTGACCAGACATATAATTACTATAGCCTAATATTAACAATTTGGTATGTCTAGCCACATTTTAATAGCTACGAACTTATTGAACTTATATACTATTTTTCTTTATAGATCTAATTCTGCGTTGGTTGAAATTACAAGCTATACCTCTAACATTCTAAATAATGTTTTTAAAATTTTATCTATTATAAATAATGAAATAAGATGTTGATGTTTTGCCCGATAATGATCATTTTGGGCTTTAAATTTTTTTCCCCTTTTAAACTAGATTATGAAAGAGAATTTTAAATGTTTGTTCTTTAAACGGGATCAAGGTATTTAATATATTTTAAACATGTAAAAGTTCATTTTAGGACATATCGGTATATATTTTTTAACTTAGAGATTTTTCAATTGAAATTCTCTTTATTTTAGACCAGAATAACTTTTGAAAAAATTGAAATTTAAAATATGGAGCTTATTTTTAATTTCCTAACGCATCAAAATTATCCACCTATATTACGTAGAGATATTTTAATACCGATGATGTTCTTTTTTTATTATAAATGACATTCTCTTAGATAACATGCTTTATTTAATATATATATATATTATGTATCTGAAAATAAATTTATTATTCCTTACTTTAAATGAGTGTTTTAACTCAATTAAAATAATTAATATTTAAGTTGTCAGTTTCATCTTTTTTATAACAAATTTATTATTTAATTTATCCAGATTACACAATTAAAGTGTATATTATCTAAATGTTTTACTTAATATCTGTAAAATTAATAGAAAATATGAATAAGTTAAAAAAAAATGCATAATGAAGATTCTAGCTATATTTATAGATTTGACATGGGAGGGAGTGCTGGGATTAAACATAAGACTCACCTCTAGCCTACGACTAGAGCTCGTGTCCTCCTTTGGTTTTGCAAGCTTTTCTGGATTCCATCTTCTACTATAGTTGAGAAATATGGTATAGTTAGGAGCTAATTGAAAATAATCTTTAAATACCTTTACCAAAGACTATAATATTCAAAGAGTAATAATTTAAATTTCTAATTTTCTTTTGAAAAACTCTTTACCAGGTATGACAAATGAATGTAAATAACAATACGTGTACGGTAGCACAGAGTGGGTCGTAGAAAATATGTGGTTTCATCCTACGTTATATCGGGATATAATGAATAGCTGATAACTTTTGGTTTAATTATTTTGACCAGTTGATTATTCATGGTATAAATTTAACTTACTACCTATTAGTTTATTCAGATAAACGTAAAAAGTGTTTAGAGCACAATGGATTAAATAATTTTTTAATAGTGTTAAATGACTTTTTAACCATCATTATTATTTATTGTTAATTAAAGTATATTCCTTATATGCATAACACATATATAATGTATAAATAAAGTAGTAGAAATAAATTTCAAAATTAATTTATATAATTGCAAACAATTAGTAACGGTTTTCAGATAATAATTTGAAAATATGTTTCTTGTGTTTATGTTAATGTGTGATACATACGTTCATGTACACACATATATAGATAAATAGGTAAATAAATAATAAATTTTTATCATTCAAATAAATGATTCTCTTGATTAATTGATATGTTAATAATATTAATAATATATTTTATGCAAAAATTTATATAGTGTAAAACATAAATAACAATGAGTATGCCTTCTAATAGTAAATTTGCAGCAACTCACATAAATAATATATCTGTAAAAAGGAGTTGTTAAAAAATTTTAGATGAATATTTCCAATCTTAAAATTAATTTAGAAAGTTTCCATGAAACCTCTAATCGTACACCAAAAACATGGTGTTAATACATGGTTCTTGTAGAAGAGAAAAAAGGCTTAGTATTAATTTAGTTTTCAAACCAAATATAATTAAAAGATGGAAACTGATTTTTAATACAACTAAAAACCAAACTAATAAAAAAACATGCTATGTTGTTCATCAAATTACTTGTCTAAAATCGTAATACTCCAACTTAAGTAACATTTCTACACCAAAATGTTCCAAACAACACAGCTGATAAACATCAACACAAATACCAATGGAAATCGAAAACGGGAAATTGGAAACTGGAAATTGGAAATAAATGCTCCAAACAAACAACAATTTGCAGAATCATCCGTCGCTATTTTTGGGTAGGAGGAACCAGCATCATCAGTGTTAGAAGTATGGACCTTTGTTATGAACCTCCGGGCCTTGTAGTGTTTTCCATTGATGACGTACTTGGCTGTTCCGCCACCCACCACCACATTCACCGCCTAAACTGATCGAGCCACCAACGTAGAATACAACACCTGATCATTTTTCAGGACTTCCTGCAAATGGATTATCTAAATGATTTCCCCAAATCTCCTGCAATAAAATTGGCTTAGTGATTATGTTGGTTCAGTAATCAGAAATGGTCCCAAACTTAGGGTTAGGATTTTCCTAATAAAAATAACTTGATAGCTAGCCCAAGATTTGTTATCTTAAATTAAAAGATTAGATTTTTTTAAAAAAAGTTTAAATCGAACAAAGTTTCTCTTACATGTCCGATTAGGAAAATTGAAGAAATTAGTGGAATAAAGTTAGCAATTAATGTGTATGTACCTGGTGAAAAAGTCCCAGATTTCAGCCTCAAATATAGGATAGCCCTTGGAGAAGGTGATGAATATGATGCGATCATACGTGTGAGGTGAGCTCAACATGTGTGAGAAACTGGGATGAAAACTCGAAAGGGCTCCTACGCAAAATGAGAGAAATTGAGAGAAAATAGAAACTTTAAATTTAACATCTCTTGGATTGTCATTGGCAGTTTCGTCAGCGGAGTAAGTCAGCTCCACACTTACCTAATACACCTTGCTTTTTTATTGGTTTGATTTGGTGGGATATGTTACTTTAACTTCTTCGGGGAGAGTGAGAGTTGTGAGATTCTTACATTTTTGGGGGAACTAGGGTAGTTTAGAAATAAGGTTGAATGTATTTGTTAACTTATCTTTACATGATACTTTCCACTTGGATCTTTGCTTGTTTTTGTTTACTCAAAGACGAGTAAAGGTTTACGTGTTGGTAATTGATCTACATCTAAATGCATGCGTTAACCAATGCATTTGACATGTTTGTTATGTTTTTGCTGGTTGATTGCCAGTTTTAGTTAGGTTTACATTAAAATGGTTTGGATAACCGTTGGTTGTTTTCTTATCTAAATCCCTAGTTTTGTGGACTTTATTGGATCTAATGGACACTATATCCTCACGAGCGCCTAGATCTTCTTTTGTTAGCTTATTGGTAGGTTGCTCGTGAGTACTTTGACGTAGTTTTGTAGAAGACCATCCACAAGGGTGGTAGTAGATATTAGAAATGCATCTGCAAAGGTGGAAGTAGACAGAAAGCCACGAGTAAAAACATGGTAGTAAATGGAATCAAGTTGAGAAGAGGAAGGGAGTTAAGCCCAACAATTGATGATTTTTCCAGGCTATACCATCCAACATGACTATTTCTAGAGGCTTTTAGCACGGACTGTTTGATGCAACATGACTCAAACCGATGAAACGACCAGTATGGCTAAGTTTGGGCATGAGCCGTGCCATTTCACATGGCATGTGTCATTTTAAAGTCAATATTTCAAAGACCAGCCCATGGGGTGTCAATATTTACACGCCCCGACATCAGTTTTCTTAAAAACTGACTCCCAGTTGGCGGCCCGTGAAGATTAACACGGCTCGAGCCATTTAACTAATCAAGGAAGAGTTCCATCCGGCGGCCCGGGACCAATGAAGCGGTCGTGCACTGAGACAGACCAAGAAGAAGGCCCAATCAGCAACCCGTGTTGAATGACACAACACGTTCCAAAAAAATCCAACATGTGCGGTAATCTATGGCATGGCCTGTACTGACAGCTGCTAGGGTATAAGTTACTTTATGGGCCTTTTTCAAGGACCAATTCCCTAATGCTATAAATAGTAGCCTACGCCTACCAGGGTTAAATTTTTTTTTGGTTTTCATTAGTTTCATTCTCCCAAGAATAGGTAGAGAGAGAAAGAGACTAACCCTTCTTTCTATTTTATTTCTTCCTTGTTTTTGCTTAAGCGCATTGAATCCAATGAAATACTTGGGGTTCAATTCTTAGGGAGTATTGATTTATCTTGGGGATCTATATTTGTATTCATAACTTAGTAATTATTTTGTGAGATTTAAGATCTATCTATCCTTTTATGCTTATGAACATTATGTTGACTTGTTATTCACATTCTTGTTAATTGAATGATTGTTACACCATGTTGGCATACAAATTAGTCG
This sequence comes from Rubia tinctorum, assembly GCA_032355605.1. NCBI lineage: Eukaryota > Viridiplantae > Streptophyta > Magnoliopsida > Gentianales > Rubiaceae > Rubia > Rubia tinctorum. The sequence continues at coordinate 8,782 of JAULKM010100043.1, forward strand.
ACTTTCAAGTTGGCACATTTATTGATATCCCCGGGGAGTAAAACCTAGATGTAATAGGGGTAGAGATAGTTTGGGACCATACGAGTGTATGCATATGGGTTGCCAAGTCAAAGTTACGATGACCGTACACTAGTCTTAGATGGAAAATAATCCTGAAGGGTTGCATATGGAGATAGCGTAGTAGAAAACAAGGGTTAGTGTATTTCGTAAACTTAGAGCCTATGATGAGGTGCCTATTAATTTTCCTCAATAGGCCTAAGAAGAAGCATTCCTAGTGGATTGCCCTGGCTTAACCGTACAGAGGAGAATCACATATGCACAGTAGGCAGGGCCGTTGTATCACTCCCCTAAATATGGAGGTAGTGCTGATGGAAGAATACAATAGCATCCTATGTGACAAATATGGGGAAGTATTGACCATCGACCACACTACGTGGCATAAGGATTAGGATGGATTTGAATTTCTTGAATGTGATTGAATCTAGAATTGAAATATACTACCGATCGTGTTACGGAAATATTCCCCAAGTGCTAGCGATAAATATTTTATTCTCTCGTGTTCTTTCATTCTTGTAGTTGATACATAAACCCCTCCCCCTCCCCCCCCCCAAAATTTTTTTGTTTTGCAATATTAGCTAATCTTGACACGTGATCGGATTGACGACCTAATTGTGGCTTTGTATAGTTAACCGTTAAATTTCTAGCATCTCTGTGGATGACCCCAGTCTTGCCACTAACTACCCCATAGGTAGTTTGCTAGTAGGAATGGGAGCAAAATTATAAATTCTTATCTTTGTGAAGCCAGTTCGCGGGTGAATTGATGCCTATTTAACGACTCCGTGGGGAGGCAGATCAGGCAGCCATGTTTCAATATCAGTGACTGATGTTCCAACACAGGTTGGGGAAATTATTAAAGAAGCTACTGATGAGACTATTGAATAAGTAGAGGAGGAAGCATAATCACTTTGAAGAAGATCAAAGAGGAGAGACAGAACCAGCTTCACCATAGCCTGCAAAGATAAAGAAGATTAAGGATGAAGTAGGTATGAGTTCTTGGACAATGGTGTCTATCAAGGATCCATTGATCTCTACCTTGTATGATGATAACTTCTAGGAGAGTTGGGATATTGTGAGTCAGACGAGATTTCTAGCTGAGAGACCAGCTGATTTGGAGTCATACCAGGAGAATGTTTTTACAGCCTTCCTATATTGCTTGGTTCGAGTTGCTGCCACAATTTATGAGAAGTATAACAGGGAGCTGGTCTATGATTTCTATGAAAATGTGATGGTAGGAAATCTTGATTAAGAGTCTGAATGGTATGACTAGGCATATGTCCAAGTCAAAGTGAAAAGATTTTATGGGAAAGGATTAACATGTTGTTTGGGTTTCCAACTCTTGACTTTTAGGCTTACAATTTTAAGGATTTTGATATATCATATGATTATATATTGTTTAGAGATCACAACAGGATTTGTGTTATGCACCTAAAAACATGTGTTCCATTTTTCATACCGTGATTTTGGTACCTTCTTAGACTCATTTTGGTAGACTTTGATGCTCTGGAGACCCTATTTTACCTTGAATTCTTATTATTAGAGTCGAGAGCGACTTTATCACTTTTGTCACTTATAATGAGAATTCCGTGAGACTAGGTAAATATAGGGGATTTGAAGACCTTGAAAACTCCATTTTGAAGACCATGAAGGCTTTTAAAGCCCCGGAGAAAGATAGAAGAGAAGACTACATGAAGACAAAGGGCAAGTTACTCTAGCCGTCGCGGTTACTTTTTGGGAATTTTTGTACTATAAATACTCAACTCATTTTCTCTTTCTTCTCCAACTCATTTTCCCGACTTTT
>JAULKM010100044.1:0-10638 GCA_032355605.1 Rubia tinctorum
AAATTGAGAAGGGGGGGGGGGAGATGACCCCACAAATGAGGTTGATGGGTATGAGGATAGACATCTGGATACTGCTAAGAAGGGAGAGCATGTTCCAACACTGGAGGTTGAAGAGTCAAGTGAGTCTGACTATGTTGGAACATAGGAAACTACTGAGACTGAGCAGGGTGAGGAAGCTGCAACGGAGTCTGAGCATGTCCCAACACAGGAACCAAATCTAACATATTCCAGTGATGAGGTCTTAGATGAATTTATCCAGACTAGGTTGAGGAAAGCTAAGAGGAAGGAGGCTGCAGTTGAATCATCTCAACCAACCAAGAAGAGCAAGAAGGATGTTCCTTCTCCTGTACCAAAGAAAATGTCAGTTTTACCACCACCTCCTGTAAGTGATTCTCTCTCAGATATTTTCTATGATGAGGATTGTGAGGAAATGGAAGAAGTGTTTTCCTAAAGGAAGATTATATCCGAGAGGCCAGTAGACTTGCTAGCATATAAACCAAGCTGTTTCTTTGATTTTCTAGAATTGATTGGCATGAAGAAGGTTGTCTCTCTGTTTTTATACTACAACAAAAAACTGGTCTGTGAGGTCTACTCAAATCTGATGGCTGGAAACTTAGAGCAGGACTTACCCTGGTGTGACTGAGTCTATGTTAGAGGCAAGATTGTAAACTTTTATGCTAAAAAATTAATAGGTTGCTGGGGTAAAAAACACCAGATTTTGATGAAATTTTTCCCGAGGAGATGGAGGTCACCGATGATAAGATTTTGGCAGAAATTTCTGGTGGAGTTAAGATTGAGTTGTGTGCAACTGGTATTATCAAGCATCATGTCTATGCTCCAGGTTTTTGGACTCTATCAGGTAGCAGTAAATTGTTAGATGCCTTCTACAAATACTATTGCCTTGACTCAGGAAATGGCTAAGTTGATGTACTGTGATGGAACACAGAAGTATGTCAATCTTGGATTGCTTATACATCAGAGTATTGTGAGACATGAAATCTCTCTAAAGGCCAAGCATTCACTGGTTTATCCTTGTATCATCTCGGCATTGGTAAGAAATGAGAGAGTTAAGGCCAAGCCAAAAGACTAGATCGTGGAAACTGAGCCTCTAAAGCCGAACAAGAAGATTTTTGGCATGAGACAAGTAAAGAATTTACCTTGGAACCCTAAGGCTGCTACTACTTCTGCTGGTGATGAGAAATAAGCAAAGTTGATGGCTATGGATGTCAGGCTGGGAGCTATTACTATTCAGTTTACAGCACCTGAAGCTGAGAATGATAGAATTGAGGAGGAGAAGGCTCAGCTAGAAGCACAAGATGCTGCTCCTGATCAGGACTGATGAAAGGGCAATGTTCCAATATAGTCGTGGTAAATTTCAGGGGGAGCAAGTTTTTTATTTGTGTGGCTGAACCTTGTTCTGGTTTTTATTTTTTTGACTTTGGCATACTCATGGCCCCAGGGGGGATATTTTGGAGGATTATGGATATTATTTATGATTTAATCTGAATTATTTCTGGATTTCTGGTTTATGGTGTTCTTATTAATTCAGATTTGGTGATTAGTATATGTTCCAACATAAGGGGATTTCTAGAAGACTTATGGTGTGAGATTGGAAGTTTTTTTCTTTTTGTGGGCTTGATTCCAAAATATTTAGGTCCACAAAATTCTAAGTGGAGAGATTGTAAAGTAATGTGATTTTCATTATTTATTATGTTGGCTTTTGTGAACTAAATTTAAAAAGAAAAAATTTCCATGTTGGAACATATGGAAAGCTGAGGATTTGATTGATGACAAAATATTGCGTGATATTGGTTTATGGAAATATAGAGATTATGCAATATTGATTTAGACGTGTATGAAGCATATTGGATTTATGAAAAATCTCTACAATTGTGAAATTGGATTTATAGAATATTATGAGTTATTTGAGATAGGGAGGATATGCTTCAGAAGAAGATAAGGAATGAGAATATTGTGGAGATAATCATAAAGGATTCTGATATGCTCAATGGACTATATATAGAGGACATTACAGCTGCAATCCGTACGAATTGAATTGCAAAATTCTGCACACAAAATTTATATTTCCGAGAGTATTGCAAGAACCAACATACATATGTTCCAACATACCGTAACTTGTTGATCAAGTTCAGAATCGCATACCTTAATTTCTCGGGAGGAGGAGATCCAGCGTCGACGAGTTTTGAGGTCAGAGGGAGTCTGATCAAGGCAGATTGGTAGCAAGGAGAGCTTGCAGAATTCACACATGAATAATTAGAAGATAAGTATAATTTTATGATGTGAATTCATTCTGAATTGGGTCAGACCCCGCAAATGTAGGTGAATTTCACCGAGCTGCGTAACCAAGTCTTGTTTGTTTTGTTTTGATTTATTACATGCTTGGTTAGATAGGTTATTTTGGAACACAGAGTTAAAATTAAGTTGATTAGTTAAAACCAAATTTCAAGCGGTATGGCTTTTGGGGATGAGTGGCTGGGCGTGGGCTGTGTAGGAGGCGCTGGTGGTGGCTGGGAAGGGTGGGTAGTGGTTTGCGCCAACCGTTGTGTTGGCTCGGTGGTGGCTCTTATGGCTGGGGTGAGGAGCTAGGTTGATTAACCAGAAAATGGGTAAAATAGGGAGTAAAAATCAGTATTTTTCATCATTTTAAATTTGATCAACACTTGGTTCTTTTGGTTAACGCCATAAATAAGCTAAAAGGTTATAAGTGCACTTTTTTAAAAATAAATGTAGGTTTATTTTGACACTTTCTCATTTTACAGGGTTATATTGACACTTTCAACCTAAAATTAGGTTTAAAAGTGTAAAATTCCCAAACACAAATTAGCTTAACATGTAAAATAACATAGTGAAACATCACTTAGTAACATACCAATTTACCATAATCACTCGGTTTGAGGCTCGTCATATGATGTTGATACATATGATGATATAAATAATAAGGTTTGATAAATTCATCACATAATTTGGTACATTACATATGTGATATTTTGAGATCTACTTACCAACTGTATCTACACTTCTTTTTTAATTTTTTAATAGGATCATATTGAAAATCATAATAATGAAATTGCAAGTATTGAAAATAGAGTTCAAGTAAAAATTGCTATGAGAGAAGGGGAGATTGAACCGAAGTACTCCATATTATATATTCCGGAGATAAGGTTGAAACTGATCAAGAAGCCGATATGTCGAATTTTGAAGATGAAGTTTTAATTAATCAAGTTTATTATACGGAAAAAGATTCAAATTGTAAAATTTTAACTTACCATGTTAATACTAGCACCTTTTTCATAATCTAATTGTTTTAATTGTTTGTACCTATATTACAAAGTCAAAACCTCAAAAAGAAGAAATAAAGAGGTGCAATTTAATTTGATGTCAAGGTTTGAAAGCGAAGACAAAGAGCTATCAAAATCTAAGACAAGGAGAATAACATAGATTTCAAATATATTCATTGTCGAGAGAATGATCCACATACTTTATATTTCTCTATTTATTATCCTATACAATTTGAGAGAACAAACTTATCATTCCTTTATTTATTTTCATATTTATGGTATAATCAAGGACATATTTTATTTCTCCACAACTTAAATGTTTCTTTTTATATTTTACTTAAAATTCTTACTATATTGAGATTATGGAAATGTTATAATAACAATAATTTTAACTTCATTAATTTTTATAATTATTATAGTTACTATTACATGAAATATATTTATAATTTTATTATAATTTTCGTTATAAATATGAAACATAAATAATTAATTTTAATTAATTAAATATTTTTAATCAAAAACACCGCACATCGCACGGTGAGACTCCAACTAGTTTATATCAAAACACATATTCCATACTTTTGTATCGTCTAATTATATTATCAACCGATGATACTGAATTTTCCATACATTTGATATTTATCCTCTCTTTCACAAAACAATGTTAATAACATTACATTACCAGCTTGTAGGTGATATTCCGCTGCATCAAATTTGAGAGAAACTAATGAAGAATTCTTATATTAACATGCAAACCATATAATTTAACAAAAAATATAATAAAAGACAACTTTCAAATCGTGTATAAAATACTTTCATTAAACCTTTATTTGTTCTCTTTTACGTGCATATGATTCAGAGCAAATATCATCTTCAATAAAATGAAACTTGGTTGATAAAAGTGTGCTCTCATTTTCCCATCCCCGAATGAACAAAGAATCGAGCAAGAATTCTCTGAGAATAATGCATTATCATTCTTTTCTTCTTTGTGAGATTTCTATCACATTGAGTACTTCTCTCATATCTTATGTTTTCTTCTTGTGATCTTGTATTCGAATTGGATCCTTAAAGAGAACATCTTCTCTATTTATAGACTAATGACTTTAGATGAAATAACACATATTTTCATGATATATACCCTTTGGGAACTTCAATCATATATGTTGGTGATTAGGGATGATCATGGGTCGGATTGGGGTCGGGTTTAAAACTGGGACCCGACCTTTAAAATTTTTAGTTAGACCCAGACCCAACCCGGATTCGCAGGGTCTCAAAATCTTAGATTCATACCCAAACTCGATGGGCCTAAACGAGTCTTGAGTCCAAAACAAGTACTAAATTAGTCTAACATTCTAATTTTTTCTTCACTAAATAAAATATATGTTATCTTAAATACAAATAATTCAAGTTCAATATGCACCTGAGTTAATTATTCAAGAAAAGATATACAATACATGTTATTTTTTTCATTAAAAAGTAAAAATATAGAGAGAATGTGAAAGTAATTTTTGACAAAATCTCGGGAAAAAACATCTTTCCATAGACATGTGGAAAATGAGTTTGAATTAGAATTATAGAATGTAAAAGGTTTTTAATTGTAATATTAAAATTTTACTATACAACATGTAATAGTTATAAGTTTATGACCCGATTAATGCAACCCGTAAATTTTATCTTGAAATCTTCTAATTTACAGTTTAAACCTCAATTTTCCATAATTTATGGAAATACCGTCTTTCAAGATACGGACTCTTTAGAAATTAGTGTAAAATTATATATATATATATATATATAGTTACGATATTAATTATATGGGCATACGGATTGGGTCTGGATTGGGTATGAGTCTTAATATTTTAGACCTGGACCGAGACCTATTTTTTAAAATCTAGACCCTGACCTTGACTTGGACTCGACAGGTCTAATTTTTTGGACCCATACCCGACCCAATGTGCCTAAACCCTATGGATCTGGGTATGGTTCTAGACTCATGCTCATCCTCATTGGTGATAAACAATGTTCAAACTGCTTCATTATTAATAGTCATATTTTTTTCAATCATTGAAAATATCCAACAATTCCCCATCATTTTGAATTATTTAAAAAGTACTCTTTAGATCGCATAAAACTTTTGATAACCCATGCGCCGGAAAGTGGTGTCTTTCGATTGAACCAAAGCCTTAGTGAATGTGTTATAACTTGTCGAACCATATGGTAGGCCAAGCTTTGAACAAATGGTTGATATAACAAGTAACATTAACCAACACACACATATTCACATATATTTGCTTCTTTCCCATTGTTATGAACTGCGCAATTCATATCCACGTGCACCCATCCTTTCATGAACCTGTCTAGGAAGTAAAGTCCAAAAATATTGCAACTGACTTTTAAGTCTTATACACAAGGCAAGTCCATGTGCCTCTTTCACAATATGAAATACATAGCAAGGCCAACTGAAATGTCCCTGCCATTTATGGCTCCTTCATGGACTTGTTAAGAATTTTGAAGTCCACTCTTAATATTAAGCAAGCGAGTTAAACCAACACTCTCTTTTGAGATGTTTAATTGAGTGCTCAAACCACTAATAATAGTGTACTTTGACTCACTAAATCCAAGACTTGGTATCTTTTCCGAAGATTATTTATATACAAGCAACTAGATTGCATACAAACACCCCACTCTACAAATAGGACTAATTTAGAAGACACCACCACTTGAATCTGTTGAAACCCAGTGAAAATTGAAACTCCATCTATTTAAATAGTTAGGAACACCCTCTGAAAAATACCCAACAGCTGCACCACAATCGAACCACCACCATCGCACCTTCATGGATCACATGCAGGCTAAGAAACCACGGTGGGGACCACCGACACGGTTCAATAACGCCGGGTAGTCCCTAACAAAAAAAATCTCTAAAATCCACAATTCCAAAACTTGGTATCTAACTAACTGTGAATTGAGGTTCCACCATTTGATGATTCAAATGGACTTTTCATCTCACTTGTGGATGTTTTACTCATCAACTTACTTGATGATGCCATCTCTTTTAGATCATAACCTATGATCATACATTGTGCATATTAAAAAAAGTAAAAATTTTAGTTCTCGTTTTACTCCAACTAACTTCCGTAGTTTTGTAACATACAAGTGGCCATACATGCCAAAAGTAATAATGTCATTTTCACTTTCATCGACATGCAAATACATGCCAAAAGTAATCATGTAAAGTTCAACTCGTCAGGATATAATTCATGATGCAAGTTTCATATTTCTTGTTACCTGTATTTATAAGAACCTTTAACATTCAAACATGCATGAACAATATATCTTTTAAGCAGAAGAGTTTCAGAAAAATTAAACTGTAGTAAAATTGTTGCTTTTGATTTGAACATTTTTTGTAGGAAAAAAAATGAAGGACGTGGGATTGAAGAAATACTAGTATTAAAATTCCAATAACTACAAAACATCAACAAAATATTTTTAAAGATTTTATCAACCCAAATTTAGTGTATATCTTAAAAACTATAAAGTTAAAGGATAATTTTTTAATCATATATACTAAATAAAAAACTAAAGTTACATCTATTGTAAAGATAAAGAACCAAAACATTCATTTTTCTTGGAATCATGGGACTTTATTTTAGACATGTCTTGATAAATGCTTATCTATGATAAAAGAAAAACAGAACAGGAAGGAAACACAACGGTGTGGAGTTTTTCAGCTATAAAAGATAAGAGAATGTGCTCGAAGTAAACTCAACCCTCCATTCCATAAAACAACTAATAGTGTAGAGACATTGAATGGATTGACTCATGAATAATCCTAAACTCAATCTTGTATTTATGAAAATTTAGATTCTCATCTTTCTTGCATTTTCACCATTTGTTAGATTTCTGAATTTAGTTGCATTTTCTCAAAAAAATAAAATAAATTGAACTAGACTATTCATTGACTAGGGCGAACAGTATTTCCTTAGAATTACATAATAATTTTTTTAAAAAAAATCATGTTGTACCGAGATAAAATTTATTATTATGGAATATTAAAATTTTCTTCTCCTTACAATAAGGGACGAGGGCTGTGAATATAAATTAGTTCGTCAAATTTGAAGAACAAACAATATGAATTATTAATATCTCTTCATATCTTGGCAAAATCCACGGTCTCCTTCCCATCATGAGCTTTCCTGAAGAAATGCTTTACGTAGTCGGAGTAAACAACCTGCTTGTATATCGCTTTCTCGCCGCTTCGGAGAACCTCCGGCAACGGCCCGATAACGGCGCTCGGCCTCGGGTTCACGAAAATAGGTACAGAAATACGACTCTTCATTCCATTAGCGATCACGCGGTGCTCGACGCTCTTGTACCTGCCATTGCTCAGAATCTGAAGCGCATCGCCGACGTTGATGACGATTGCACCTTCCACCGGAGGAACATGAACCCATTCGTCTTTGTCGAGTTTTTTGACGTAAAGCCCTCCGATGTCGTCTTGGAGAAGGATCGTTAGGGTAGATACGTCGGAATGTCGCCCGACTCCGACCGTGAGCTCCGGCTCCGGGCACTTGGGATAGTAGTTGAGGTTGATTCTCTTGGACCCCATTAAGAGTGCTTCTTTTGCTTCGTCGATCTCGTTTATGTTCAGTCCTTTCATCAGAGCCTGGAGTAGCATTCGGATCACAAATTCGGATTCTTTCATGAATTCTATCGTTTCTTTCCTGAAATCCCAAAATAATAACCTTAATTCGTTTGTCACATTCATTTCTACTTATTAGACACTAATAAAATTTTGTGGTGACTTGGTGTTTCATTTATCTGATCTAACAAATTGATTCAGTTTATTCACAATCAACTACTCCCTCTGTACCAGTTCAACCTCCACACTTTTTGGTCAACTTTCTCATACCATGTTTGACCAACGATAACTTTATTTATGTATAATAATGGTGTACTAAAATTTGATGTTTAGAAAATACATAATGCAGAGAATCCAATAATATCTCACATAATGATATTTGTATCTATATACTGCTTAAAATTTATGGTCAAATGTGCCCTGAGAAAGTTGACCAAAAAGTGTGCAGTTTGAACTGGTACAGAGGGAGTATGTCATTTGCAAATTCTTATTATAGCAAGAAGATTGACTGCTCATCATCATCTACATAAGAGGTATTAAGTTAATTCTGTACCCAAATAGAGTGAATAAGACTTGGATTAATCAGGGGCCATGGAAGAAAGCAAAGCACAAAACCTAGGCAAGCTCTACTAATTGGAGACGAAAATTCTCTATGTACCTTCAACTTCCATTCAATCCAATATATCAACGGTAAAAATCATTCATTAATATAAACAAAGAGAGAATAGTAGAAAAAACAGTTTATTGATAAGAGGGGGTCTCCTGGCAGGCGGTCTGTCCACAAGCTAGGGACAAATCTTTTTTTTACCTTATACACTGCATTAGTTAAATCACATCCCAATTTTTGAATTTTGAAATTATTTATTTTTATGTTTTCATATTTAAATACATATTATTAGTTGTTTAAGTTTTAAAATCTAATATTTAAATTTTATAAAAAATAATAACATTTAAGGTGAAAATCATTGTGGACTGTCCATAAATTTATGGATATGTCATATTTCCTGAGATTTTCTCCATTGATATACATAATAAGACATTGTACAGGACAGGGAAATAACCTTTATCAAATAATATATCTTGATCTTTTGGCAAAAATTATGTACGCTTTAAATATGAATTTTCATATATCATGTATAAATAAACTCTAAATAACATGAATTTTCATATCATATGTAAATATTTTTACATCAAACTTTTTTTTTTGTTTTGTTCTTATTTTAAATATGGACTTGTAATGTTAGTTGGAAATCAAAAACACCTTAATTCTCTCTAGTAATATGGAGATTGAAACACCACTGTAGACAATAGATGACGATGGTATTAAATCGTGTGTGATGTTATATATTTCAATATGTGTCAATAATTTTCTATTCTAAAAGATTGTTTTTATGTTACTACTCGTAATAATAAAATTACTTAGAATTTAAATATTTTATTAATTTATTGTTGGGTACATTTTAACAAAATTTACATAGCTTGTCATATGCCAATAATATAATACAGTGAAATGAATATAAATATTCTGACCTGAAATAAATATAAATATGCTGAAATGAAATAAATATAAATATATTGAACTAAAACAAGTATAAATATAATGAATTGAAATAAGTATAAATATACTGAAATGATCTGATCCGAACTTAAATAAGTACAAATATATTGAACTAATATGATCTTATCTGATCTAAACTGGATTGAAATACAAATAAACTCTAGAGAACAGGACCTAAGAGTGGACCGTTATTAGTTAAAAGTCACGTTTTAGTTGTTAATGTTTATATAGAGAAAATCAATCAAGGATTTACAATTAATCAGTTAAAGTCAAACAATTTATATAGTTTAGAGAAAGTGTTGCCTTTATGATTTTCCTTATCACATTTTAATATATATATATATATATATATATATATATGGCTTATATCACAACTTTTATTGGCATTTTCAAATGGTATTGAGTTTAAAAAGATGTGTAAAATTGTGATATTTCCATTCATTTTAAGAAGAGTTTGTGTCTACGTTTTAAATTAAACAATTTATTGTTTTTGAAAGGTTAAAAGGATTTATAATTTGTTACATGATAAATTTGAGATTCTCTTGCTTTTAGGATGTGAGAAGGAAAATTCAGCTTTGTGATAACAACCCTTTTATAATATACTTATATTATGAAGACCATTTTTAAGTTTCTAACTTTTTTACATTTTTCAAAACATAATCACTATTCTTTGCAAATTTATTTTAAAAGAAAAGAAAACGACTTACAAAGCCCTTCAACATTTGCTTCTGCTTGAGAAACAGGTTCACACGGAAACTAACACCCCGCCCAACAAATTCATCGGAACAGCTGCGTGGAAAATCCTCAAGGCCAACTCCAATGAAGTTGGAGATAACGGATCTGATTTCTTCATTGCGACTTCTCCATTACAAGCGAGGACGTATGCATGTTGGAGAGCGGGGCAAACAGCGGACATGTCCCAATCTGGAGAACTAATCTTGCTCACAGATTCCCTAACCCTTGCCAAGGCCTTCGATGATCCGAAGTCAACGCCGTGGGAGATCCAAAGTTTCCTGCTCCCTCCGTCCCATTTCAATCTGCACGCTTTGACTTTCATCGGTTGACTTGAAAAATGTTTGATCCTTAATATCTTTCATTAAAGATAATTAAAACTTGTGAAAATTTGATATTTTGAAAATATA
>JAULKM010100045.1:0-10638 GCA_032355605.1 Rubia tinctorum
AATTGAAATATATGGTCAAATATGGTCCGAGAAAGTTGACCAAAAAATAGGCCAAAACTGCTGGGACGGAGGGAGTAAATATTTAGAAAAACATAAATAAGAGTAAGTTACCAATCCATTCGGTCCGGACCGGGAAAATCCAATCTTGGACCGGACCGGACCGAATCGAAACCTAAATTCTTTAAAAAATGTTAGACCAAAGAAATTCTATATATTCAGTTCTAGTCTTTATATTTCGATAAGGTGTGGTCCATTTTACCGGTCTGAACCGGTTCATAAACACTCCTAGTCACAACCTAAAGTACCAGATTAACACATGGTATCGCCCCAAATCATTCCGTCCCAGATGATGCAACAATCTTATGCTTTGATGATAAGAACTAATCCTTAGGGTGTTAATGTAGTTCCCCAAAGTCAACCATTACCGAATTTTGTCTTGATGGATAGGTCGGCTCAAGACTGAAGTACCAATGATGGGGGATTAGAGTGAATGATCGAAAGAAGCGGACGATCAACATCGTCTTCCTTTATTGTTCCTTGGATTTGGAGTTTTAAAGTACTAGAAGGATTACCAACTTACACGGGAGAAGCTGATCTTCGGGAGTTCTTCATGACTTATAAGAACCTGATGATATCACGAGCTATTCTTGAACACTTGATGTGTAAGATGGTTGGATCGTATCTCGGAGGGAAGCCTTACAATAGTTTGAATCATTAACGAGGGACCGACTTTCCACTTATTTTGAGTTTGGTAGACAACCTTGATTTACTTCTATAAAAAGTGGAAGTTTACCACAACTATACCATAATTGCTTAAACTTCACCAAAAGTCCAACGACTGTACGACAGAGTTCTATCAGAGGTTCACCAATGAAATATTGTGGTTGAACGAATTGATTTGATGGTTATCCAAGCATACATGAATGACATAACAGACGACATGCTTTAGAAGAAACTTGTTGAAGAGACGCCATTCACGATTCATCATAGGATGAAGCAGACTGAAATCCCTGTACACCGTGCTCTCGGAATGAGCTAAACTTGGGATGCTTCCAAGGATGAACATCATGCTGGGACGGGATGTAGATGGTGTGTCGCTATGGCTTGGAACTAGGAGGGGGTCCACGACTACTCTGTTTGCTCGACTTCCCCAAAATAACGTGTGGAGAGTAACTATGTTTGTGAGACTCTTTAGCACTATGCTCGGTAGACAGATAAGGCTCCTCCCAAATCTCAATCGGTCCCTGGTAAGGTGGTGGTGGTCCCAACTGCTGCACAACAGGTAGTGGCTGCAAACATCGGCAGTGGCTGAAACTGCTGGTGGTCAATAGGGGGTGATTGTTCTGGCTGCTCGGGAATCTGATCCTCCTCTATCAAGACATGTTCATCCTCTTCTCTCGACTCATAATCTTGCTCTGTATGGGGGCATGCCACTACCACCTGTGCAACCTGATCTGGCTGTATGATAAGATCCTGTAGTGTGAAGGTCGAGGCTAGCCTGGTCCTCCTAGACTGGGGAAGTGTCATGAAGTTGGCACTTGTAAATTAGCAGTATCCAGATATAACATTGTTGTAGCTCCATAAGTAAGGGTATATGGGAAGTTTGGGTTCTCTTGCTTATCCTCACTCATCAGAAGGCCAAAATGAGCCGCTATAAGTGATATCATGCCCCCAACTACTATCTTGCTCTTTGGTGTCATGGAAAGGTCGAAGCACTGGGTGATAAAATCGTGTACAATATCAGGAAAGCTCGCCCCAGTGCAAATCGACCACAGGATCATGCATTCCCAATCAGTAGCAGTGGTTGTCTCCCCATGGCAGCTCACCACTATACTCAAATGTCTAGCCACGTACCTAAGTGCTGGTTGCACTATATAGCTATTCTTGCTCACCTTTACCAGTGGCCGTGGGGTGATGGTGGACCAAAATGTATGAACATCAAATTCGGAGCAATCCTGGGCATAACCATCTACCTAAGTGTAATACTTTCACCCGAAGCACGTAGCTATCTCCTTATAAGTCATAAACCGGGCCATGTTCCACAAATGAAGCCTAGCTATGTTCCCATCGAACCTATTGACCTCTGGCTTAACAATCACTAACAAATCTAGGGTGTACCTAGTGTAAGTGAGGGGCCGACTTCTTCATGAAGACTTTCAGTCATATTCTCTTTAGGAGCACTTTGACTGGTTCGTAGAGTTTGAGATCTTTGAGGGTTCTCTCGTCTACAAACTTTGTCTTTATGATGAGGCATTCTACAAGATGCTCCCATCGCTCCTGATGCTCCTCGAGGAGCGTGAGAAGCCCCATAAATGGCTAGCTAGAACCGGCTCTCTGTCTACGTGGCATACTGAGAGCAAGAATGCTACACAAAACCAACAAGCATCAACTAACAATCCAATAATCTTAACAACTACCCCAAATTCACAATGTTCCACAAAAATAGGTAATCACACTCAAGCCCCTTTCAAGAAGTCCTGCACGTGCAAATATCCAAAAATTCAAAATTTCCAAGAGGTCTCGGCCATGTACCTAGGTGAAGATTGGAGGCGAAATCTGATGAATTTTTGCTTATGGAGTTTGCAGAACTCCTCTTAGAACAGATTTCAGCAATTTCTACACCTCAGAATGGATTGCATCTTCAAGTTTGGGAGAAAAGAGGCCAAAATGTTTTTTTGCAAATATGGGCTAATTTTGTTTTTGTTTTTGACTTCAAATATTGGTGTACACTAGGTGAAATTATAACAAGTGCTTGTTTGGTTCTTCATCAGCCATCCCATGGAAAATAGGTAGGCATTGGATCATACAATTCTTCAACTCACAAGTCAATTCTATGGAAAAGGTGGGAAGACAATGCATAGGGATTGATTCTCTTGGTCTAGAGCCATAAACTCCCTAAGCGTTCTATTGTTTTCCGCCATCTCAACAATCTCCTCAACTACAACAGTTGGTCCTTGTAGAACCTCTACCCTAGCTCTCCTCCTTCTCCTTTTGACCACCTACATTATTCGGTAGGTAGTGTAGAGTTCCTAAGTTCATGGTACCGGTATGTATTATAAACCAGAAACTAAACAATATCAAACCAGAGACAAACACTAGAAAACAAATTAGGAGTAATCAGAATAGCTATCATAAAGGATCAACACCAAAAACCAACTAAAACTACCAAACAAAAACAAAAACAATGACACTAACTACTGAACCAACTACCATTGCAAGTTAATAATTAAATCTTTAAACTAGCCTCCCTGGCAGCGGGGCCAAAATTTGATCTGCACTCCGCGGGGTCGTTAAAACTGTCAACCTTTCGGGAGATAGAATTTAACCAGCGGAGCGTTTCACAATGATAAATATTTATAAGTTTATCCCATTCTTACTACTAAAATAACAATAGGTAATGATAATGTATGAGCATGATGGCCCAATAACAAGAAAGGACAAGGATGTGGCCTGCCAGCCCAGGTAGCGTCATTGGGTGTGGAGGAAGATAAGAAGAGGTTTAACGGGCGCTGATGGGATAACTCCAGTCCCATCAGCCACCAAAATACATATAACGAGGAGAAGGGTGTGACCCAAGGTAAGATTTTCCTACCAGTTCACTATTCACTTAGATACGCTTCTACATTGCATCAATGGCTAAACATTCACTTAGATATGCTTCTACATGGCATCAATGGCTAAACGGAGCGTCGAAGCAGGCACGGCCATGGACCTGCCTGACTGACCTCTTTTTGCATGTCCTGTAGTTTTAGGTGCATATTAGGCTGGTGGGGATCATTGATAAGCATACTAAAAGTTTTGGTATTAACCTTGGCGCCGTATGTGTGGAATGCAATCAACTTTAAGCATATACGCAGCTTGGAGAAGATGGATGTACGGATACCGGATAACCCGTACAACTAGGTAACCATAGAATATGTAACACATGAGAACGAACCTGCTCCGACGCTGTCACTGATGGGGGAGACACATCTAATCCGCACAATAGAGGAGGTGGCAAACAAATCAGAGATCCTTCAAACGATAATGACATCCCAGAAGGAAATGATGAGGAGCCTGAAGGAAATGGAGGATAGGCAGCCCTGGTGAAGAGGACATGACATACGCCCAACGGAGCTCTTCCTAGAGCAAGAGGGAGATTCTGAAGCGCCCACTAGAGGAGATAAGGGATCACATAAGGTTTAGAGTATATCAAGGGGAGAAAAAAGCATGGCCTCTTTTGGGATAAAGGAACGAGTCGGAGCTGGGGAAACTATGGTGGACCATGAGTGGAGAGAGGTTTATGTACCACTCCAGAGGAATAAGGAATAGGTCGGGTGAAAGGTGCTACCAAATAAAGAGAAGAAGGTTCAAGCAGGGAGGCTAGGGGCTCCCCGTTTACTTGGTGGATACAGCTGTTCATGGTGGATCCGAAGCTGAAAATACCGATGAACCTAGGGAAGTACAATGGTGAGGCCGACCCGGAGGACCATTTGCACACCTTTTGAACCAACATGGCCACCTTTGCGATACCACAAGCTATATGGTGTAAGGTGTTCGCAACTACCCTGACAGCTGCGACCAAGGTATGGTTTAGAAACTTTGAAGACGGGACGATCGACAACTTCAGTCATTTAGAGGAGAATTTTTTGACCCGTTTCATGCAAAGGAAAAAGTTCTAGAAGACAAGATCATAGTTGCTTGCCATCAGGTAGAAGCCAGTAGAGACACTATCGGTGTACAAGGAGAGGTTTGATGATGAAGTAAATCAGGTGGAGGAGAGGAGTAGCCAGTTCCTCATTGACACATTTGTGAACGGTCTGAGGCATGAGTTACTGTTTCGGGACTTCACTCTGGACCCGCTAATGACTATTGATGAATTAATGAAGGGTGTTGGAAATTTCAACAGAGTGGACCTGCCTAACAAAATGAGAAAGGAAGCACAGGGGGGCCATAGCCAGCGCATGGCCGACAAGGAGAGCTTCAAAGGAAGAACGAGGAAAGTGGGAATGCTCAAGCAGGCACCCAGCAGGTTTAACAGGTCGGAAAAGGATTTTCACCCCACTGATCAAAACACCCAAGGAGATCTTTGCCCTATGTGCAGGAAAGGGCGTCCTGGATGTGCCACCCAGGATGAAGAAAGAGCATGGGAAGTGAAATAAGTCCAAGTTTTATGAGTATCATGATGACCATGACCATGATACGAATGACAGCATTCACCTGAACCACAATATTGAGGATACGGTTTAGAGCAGTGAGCTAACGCATTTGGCAAAAAGCGCGAAGGATCACAACAGGGTCACCTACCAGGGAAAAAATAAGTATGGAGGATTTCAAAGATAGCAAGATAGTCAGGGCAGGGCAGGGAGTCCCGACAGAGAATGAAGGAGAGAGATAAGGGAAAGGAGGTGGCCAGAGCTAAGATAAGTGATGAACGTGGCAAAATTCAGAGAGATAATACTCCCAGTGAAGAGGGTGGAGCGGCTACAGTGATAGACATGTACGCCATCATAGGTGGAAGTGCAGGAGGAAGGACAAAGTCTCAGCGAAAAGCATGTTCCAGACAGACACTGCAGCCAATGCCGGAGGAAAGGAAGCTGGGGGCAAACGAAGCAATAACGTTTGATGATAGCGATCAAATACTGGAGAGGCCAGCAAGTGCCGACGCGGTGGTGATAACGGTCAGGATGATGGATAAGAGGATCGACCAGGCATATGTGGACGGTGGAAGCACTGCGGAAGTTATGTATTGGCATTGTTTAAAGAAGTTGGGTAAGAATACAAGGAGGAAGTTAGAATGGACAAGTACCCCACTGGTGAACTTTGCAGACAGGACAGCATGGCTGGAAGGCTCCATACTCCTCCCGGTGATGGTGGGAAAAGGCGAAAGAAGTAAAATTGTGGATATGGATTTTATAGTTGTAAATGCAAATGACCCTACGCTTGTTGTTGAAATTCTCGACAAGAGAAGGATGGCCACGATAAAAGGAGACTAGCAGAGAGCCAGAGAGTGCCACGGGATTGCACTCAGCAAGAGGAAACAAGAAGATGAAGGTGGGAGCCATGAGGCCCATGTCAATAAAGCAAGGCCTGTCAGGTTAATCAAGGACGAAAATGACCCATCAAAGTTGGGCACAGAAGTGGAAACAATGAGGTTAAATGAAAGGTGGTCAGTGTAGGTAGGAACCAATCTTCCGCCTCAAGTGAAAAGTAAGCTAATAAAGGTCCTGGAGGAGAATAGGCGAGTCTTATCCTGGAAGTTGAAAGATATGATGGGGGTGCCAAAGGATGTTGGCTACAACGAGCTGAAAGTGGATCCCTCTTACAAGCTGGTTAAGCAAAAACGGAGAATGTTGTGCAAGGTGAGAAATGAAGCAGTCAACAAGGAGGTGAGCCTGCTAGTTGCAGGAATACTAGAAGAAATCCCCTACCCAACCTGGCTAGCTAACCCAGTAGTGGTGAAGAAGACTGACGGGAGCTCGAGGATGTGTGTAGATTATAAAGACCGGAACAAGGCCTGCCCTAAGGACTGCTACCCGCTGCTAGTCATTGACCAGAAGGTAGAAGCCCTTACTAACTACTCCCTTCGTCCCAAGGATACCTTCAGTGAGAGAAAATGTGCTCAAAATTTTCACTGGGTGAAAAGACCTTATTGCCCCTGTATTTTCTTCATTTTTCCAATCTTCTTCACTTCAGCGTCTCCATCTATCTGCGCTTGCGCCTCCCACCTCCATCCTCTCTATCTGTGCCAGCGCCACCTTTGTGGAGCTCACGCCTCGTTTGTGGAGAGGCTGACATGTATGGAGCAGAGGTGTTTCACCAAATATGGCCAGCGTATGTGGAGCTCGAGAACCGGGCGACCTCGTGATGGAGGAGCTGCGGTGACATAACGATAGAGAAGTTGCGGTGGCGACAGCAAATTAGGGTTGAGATGGCGGCGAGGAGGGGAGGCGGCAGAGTGAACAAGTTGTGGCAGAGGAGCAAGTGGTGGCGAAGGGGAGATGACGGCGAGGGCGGTGGAGGAGAGACGGCTGTGAGGGCGGCGGAGGAGAGATGGCATCGAGGGCAGCGGTGAAGCAAGCAAGTGGTGGTAGAGGAGAAAGTGGTGGCGGATATGCATAAATTAGGGTTGAGGGGAGACAATTTGTAGGGTTATGTAAAATGTTGAGTTTGTAAGGGTAATTATGTCATTTAAAATGTTGAATTTTACTAAAAGAGTAAAGAGTGCAGATTTCCCTGGGACGGAGGGAGTAACTAATTAAATGATTCCTCGATGCATACAAGGGGTATCATCAAATCCCCATGCTTGAAAGTGATGTAGAAAAAACTGCTTTCATCACGGAAAAAAGGGCTTTTAGCTATCAGATGATGCCTTTTTGCTTGACAAACGCCGGAGCAACATATCAAAGGGTTAGGGATAAAGATTTCTAGAAACAGATTGGAAGAAACCTAGAGGTGTATGTGGATGACATGGTGATAAAGGGCAGTCAATACAGGACTTTCATGGAAGATGTCAGAGAGAGCTCAATGCAATTCAGGGAGACCAGGATGAAGCAGAACCCAGCCAAGTGCCAATTCAGAGTGGGCTCAGGGAAGTTCCTAGGGCACATGATGTCGAATGAGAGCCTGCACGCGAATAAAAAAAAGATAAAGGCGATCCTGGAAATGAAATTGTCGAGCACGGTGAAGGAGGAGCAGAGCCTGAATGGGAAACTAGTAGCTATGAATCGTTTCATGTCAGGAGCGGATAAAATAATACTCCCATACTTCAAAACACTGAAAGGGTGTGTGGATAAAAAGGGGATGGTACAATGGGGAGAATTACTAGAGAGGGAATTTGAGGAGCTGAAGACCTACCTGAAAGATCTTCCCACTTTAACCTGTCCAAAGAAGGGAGAAACCCTATATTTGTATATGGCAGCAAGTGACGAGGTGGTAAGTTGGGAGCTAGTTAAAGAAGAGAATAAAGTTCAGCGACTACTGTACTTTGTTAGCCAAGCCCTGCGGGATCTAGAGCGGAGATACACAAATTAAGAAAAGGTTAAGACAATATTTCAAAGCGCACCTTGTGGTGGTCTTGACGAATCATCCATTGAAAGAAATACTGACCAAGGCGGAAAGCTCAGAGAAATTGATAAAGTGGGCAGTTGATCTGGGAGAACATGCCATCGAATATTCCCCGAGAAGGGCGATAAAGGGACAGGTGATGGCAGATTTTCTAGCGGAGATACTGAAGGGGAAAAAGATGAAAGAAGTTGCAGTAGAATACGAGTCTCTACCTACGAGCTGGGACGAGAAGGCAGGTAGAAATGCGTGGAAGTTGTATGTGGACAGAGCCTTCGGAGTGGAGGGAACAGGCATGAGCCTTGTAATATCTGACCCGGAAGGGGTGGAGTCAACCTATGCCCTACGCTTCAAGTTCCCAACTTCGAACAATGAAGCAGAACATTAGGCGTTAATCACAGGCTTGGAGATAGCCAGGATGCTGGGAGCAAAGAAGCTGCAGGCCTATGGAGACTCAATGCTGGTAGCTAACTAATATATTGGGCAGTACGCCGCCAAAGAACCAGCAATGATGAAATACATGGACTAGGTCAGAAGCTTGGCAGCTAAGTTAGAAGAATTTGACATCACCAGGGTCCCAAGGTCGCAGAACACGAGAGCGGATGCGTTGAACAAGTTTTCCTCCTCAACTCATGCACACTTAACCAAAACTGTGCTGGTGGAGGAGTTGGCCTGCAATTTAACAGACGCAAGACAGGTAGCGGCGATACAGGGGTCAACGTCTGTCTGGATGACACTCATTCACTATTACCTGGAGCATAAGGAATTGACGACGGAGGATAAGGAGGCAAGAACAATGAAAAGGAAGGCTCTAAAGTATGCTATGAGAAATGTGTTGTTGTACAATAGAGGTTACACCAATCATGGCTCAGGTGTGCAGGACCCCGAGCTGGCAGAAACAATCCTCAGGGAGATTCATGAAGGAAGATGCACAAGCCACCAAGGAGCAAGGATGATAGCGTTGAGGGTAGTAAGGGCAGGATACTATTGGCCAACCATGAGAGCATATTCAGAAAAAATGGCCAAAGAATGTCACATGTGCCTAGAACACGCGAAGGTGCAGAGGCATCCGGCAGAGCGAATGACCAGCATGAGATCACCCTGGCCTTTCGCAAAAGGGGGGATTGACATTACAGGACCATTCCTGGAGGTAGTTGGAAGAAAGAAGTTTCTACTCGTAGTAATAGACTACTTAATGAAATGGGTGGAAACAGAGGTTGTAGCGAGCATAACAAGTAGAAGAATCACAACCTTTTCTTGAAAGAGCATAGTGTTCAGATTCGGCATCCCACAGGTGATCATAAGCGATAATGGAAAGTAGTTTGCCCATGAGCCTTTTAGGTCGTGATGTGCGGAATTGAACATAAGGTAGTAGCAGTTCACCTCCATAGCTCACCCGCAGGCAAATGGACAAACAGAGGTGGCAAACAGAACAATCGTTCAGGGAATGAAAAGGAGGCTAGAACAAGCCAAATGAGAATAGGAAGAAGAATTAATGAGTGTGTTGTGGGCGTACAGGACTACTCCAAGGAATGCCATGGGGGAGTCGCCGTACAGGTTGTGTTTCGGGACCGAGGCAATAATTTCTCCAGAAATAGCAGTGCCCAGCAGGAAAGTAATCAAACCAAGGAGTTAGGAAGAAAATAAAGAAGCTGTTAGGGAAAACTTGGATGCCCCAGATGAGCTCAGGGAGAAGGTTGCACTAAAAGAAGCGGCATACAACTCCTGGATGAAATAGCATTATAAAAACAAGGTGCGGGTAAGATCCTCGAAAGTGGGAGACTTAGCATTAGGAAGAATGAAGCGAGTCGAGTCCAGGGTTAGAAGAAGCTGGAGGCAGAATGGGAGGGCCCATACAAGGTGACTGAGGTGTTGGGGAAAAGAGTATAAAATGGAGATGATAGACGGAAGGCCAATTCCCAGGACCTGGAATATAGCTAACCTGAGAAAGTACTACGCTTAAGTAATCGGAAATTTATATATGCAGGATAACTGCTGTTGGGCTGTTTAGTATGATGGAAAAGCGATATGGGGTTCCTGAAAGGATCAAATCTCTTGAAAGCCAATGAAATGGTATGATCCTGAGGAAATCCCAACCTACGCCCCCGTCTCCTTTTGTATATTGCTTGCTTATTCAGGGGTGACAAGCGCTGGGCGAGAAATGAACCTCCGGCCACAACCACCGCTGGAGAAAAATAAACCCGATCTAGGCTAAAGTTATCGCATTGGCCCCAACAGCCAGCGCAAGTGCATGCCGGATAAAAAAAAGTAAAATAAATGAATCTCCAACCATAACCAGCACCGGATAAAAATAAGCCCGATCCAGGCTTAAGTTGTCGCGCTAGGCCTAACAGCCGGTGCAAGTGCAGACCGGATCACAAAAGGGTAAAAGAAATGAATCTCCGGCCACAACCAGTGCCGGAGGAAAATAAGCCCGATCCAGGCTAAAATTGCCGCGCTGGCCCCAACCGCCAGCGCAAGTGCAAGCCAGATCACAAAAGGGTAAAAGAAATTAATCTCCTACCACAACTAGTGCCGAAGAAAAATACGCCCGATCCAGGCCAAAGTTGCCCCGTTGGCCCCAACAGCCAGCGC
>JAULKM010100046.1:0-10637 GCA_032355605.1 Rubia tinctorum
CTAATTGAAATTTCCGTACTTAAATACAAAGAATTTGAATGATTGAAAGTTGCTCTGAGAATTTGAACCTTGTTTAAAGCCACTGTTAAAATTCTACTGAAAATGTGATTTATTTATGCTTACAGTAATTTAGTTATACTAAAATATGGTTTGTGGTCTAGTTAAATTATTTTTCACCGTAGTTTAATTAGAGATACGAAGGAAACATTTGTTCAACATGCATTCCAATATATGGAGTTGAAAAGAGATAAAGAGATATGGTTAAATACTGATTGGGAAATATACATGGACTAATGCATGTATTTTAAGATTTTGAAGCAAACATACATTTATGTTGTAAAAATATAAATTAAATTTAATCGAAAATTGTTGGTAAAAGCTGGCAAGCTGGCCCAATTTATTTTTAAAAAAATGGTATAGATGGATGCATAAATATCTCATAAGCATCAATCGAATGAAGTTGAATTATTGAAGAGGTGCCGGTAATAAGATATGAAATACAATCATTAAAGAATAGACATATATTAATTGAGGTATGTTTAACTTTTCTAGAAAGGAATTCTACATTGAATTGGATTTTAAAATACATTGGATAGAGGATTATTAAATGCAGGAATATAATTTTCATTTATTTGATTTTTAAGCTGATGTGGCAAGCATTGGGGATGCCACTTGTCAAAATGGTTGCTCTTTTAGTTATATTTATAGATACTATAGTTGACTTATTAGGTTTTTTTTTGTGAAATAAAATGACTTACTCTCTCTGTTTTTTTTAAAAAAAATTTGACACATTTACCATTATTGTATATTTTTGTTAATATTGACACATTAACTTTTAATGCAAAAAGTGAATCATTTTCAACAACTAATTAATTTTTTTATATTTTTTTTATTCAATTCTCTCAACAAATTTCAACTTACAAGTAATAACATTTAAATCTATGGTGTCAAATATAACAAATAAAGGGAGTATTAGTTAGGCAAACAATATGCTCCCTCCGCCACAACCCAAATTTCCCACCAATCATTGTACATTGTTTAAGAAATATGTTTGACTGTTTATATGTTTAACTACATATAAAAATGATAAATAAAAAGTTGATATTTAAAAATCCCTTATTACAACGAATTCAAAAATATGACATAATATTATTTCTTAAATGTTTATTTAGATATATGATATGATAGATTTTAGTGAAAAAAGTAGGTGACAATTTTATACATGAACAGAGAAGGTACTAGAACAATGGGATTACGGTCTTCGATGTTGACCGGATCGCGAGAATTCAAGGTAAGAGGAATAGTAGTACAATAGAATAAATTTAAAATGAATAAAATATACTGATCGGGTGTTGGGAATAGAAGAAAGAAAAAAAGAGGCTTATACCCTGGTTCGTTCACCCCCTCACGTGGCCCTTCTTCACTGGGTGCTCGCACATGCAGAAGGCAGCCCCACCTCGTGGACTTCAGTAGCTGTTCTCCTGCGGTTGGATTTTTCCCTCTCCTCACTCGCACCACTTCCAAATTCCCATGGCTTTCGCCTCCAGTGGAAATGTCCGTCGAACTAATCAGCGGGCAACCACATCTCTGGCGATCATTAGCTCTGACGAACTAATCATTGGCCGACCACATCTCCGGCGATCGTTTCTTGGTGCGCTTGATTTCGAAACGGAAATCTGGGCCTTATATTCGAGGGGCCAAAATAAAGAATGGCCTGAAGTGTAGGCATATCCGCCGATTGGTCTCTGGAGGCAGTATGAATTAGTGACGAAGCACGCTATTCTATAGGGCATGTTATTGGGAGAAGTGTGCCTCTGAGAAGTCATGTCATTTGGGCAAACCAAATCGGCAGTAGGATGTAATTATGGCATATGACGGTTATCGAAAAAGTGAAACTTCAAAGGGTTGAGTTTTCTCCCATTAAAGACACGGTTGGTAAACCCATTTCTGCAAGGAGTAGAATTTCCCCTGAACGATGAGGCTGAGCACGAGACTTCAATAGAATCTGAAGAAGCGGGTTTGCGAGAATCCGAAGAAGCGGGCATGTGAGTTCTTTATTTCCAAGGGCCACAATAAGCGATATTGCAATTGCTTCTCTCATCTAGTTAAAGCACCTCCCGATAGCATAAGAGAGAGTATGTCGGTTACCATGTCTCTGAAGCATACTAATTTGATCTCCGTGCAAAGTGAGGAAACAGTGAGCATGGCTGATGTACAGGAATTGCGATGGGAACAGATTGAAGCTGTGTCTACATGCAAGCAAGAGGAGGACGATGTGGGGGCAGAGCCCTCGAAAGGGTTGACCAAGAAAAGATAATGGGCCAAAGCTGGAAAGCTTGATTTGGTTTGTATTTCAAACTTTTGAAGTAAAATGTTGGTCTTATAGCAATTATCACATTTTGGGTGTTTCAGTCTGTTGTTCAGAAAATTGAAATTTTAGATTTCAGTTTGCATTTATGTTGTTGGTTTCGAACTAATGTCTCATGAATCGTTATTATGTATGCCTTATGGATTTATAGTTTGTTTTTTTTATCCAGCCTTAGGTTGTTGTAGGTACTCTGTACTGCAACTGATCTTGCTTTAACATGTTTCTTGTAAGCCAACATAGTAACTGATCTGATCTTGTTGTCGGTACTTTGTTAATGAAGGTTGTTGATGATTGTTGGTAAGTTTGGTTCTAGCTTGTGTTTGTAGGGAAAAAACCCGACTTGCAAAAAACGACTAAATCTAGGGAACCAATTGGTTTCTTTGAGTTATTTGTAGATGTAGGGCGCCAATTGTTTTTTGTCAATATCCTAATACACGGTTACTGGCATACTATTATTTTGAAATGGTTTTCCAAAGGTTCTGCATCATTGCTCAGTGTTTATCCATTTGCTTTATTGGTTTAACTTAGATATGGACCGTAATGATGAATATGATCCTTAAAATGCTTCTACTTACTATTTTTGCGTACAATAAACATGCTCTGGGAAGTTACTTGTACCTACTTTTATATGGTTCAGTAAATGCTGAGAACTTGTTAATGTGTACTCACTGTGTGCCTGACTTAGCAATTGTTAGAAGGTAGG
Source organism: Rubia tinctorum (assembly GCA_032355605.1). Lineage (NCBI taxonomy): Eukaryota > Viridiplantae > Streptophyta > Magnoliopsida > Gentianales > Rubiaceae > Rubia > Rubia tinctorum. The sequence goes on from JAULKM010100046.1 coordinate 3,072, forward strand.
CATGGTACATTGAAGTTCATGCACATTCGGGTTAAATTTTAGATTTCTGGTGCACTTTAGATGTTCAATTTCTTGCATGTTCACGTACCTTTTTCTTCGAGACATAGCTAAGATAACTATGATGAAAATTACTTGCTTAGTTGGAAGCTTAATGTGGTCAATATGAATGTATAACTGTTTAAGGCCCTGAATGTAGTCGGTGCATGTTCATGTCGGAAACACGCTCCTATCTAGTGTTGGAAGTGTTGTGTAGATTTTAATTTATGTTCTACTTTAGTTGTTAAAAATTTAATGCTTTTGTGCACTGGTGCAAACCTTCCCGAGGCATATTATGATGTTCTTTGGCAAGGTGAGGCGGATGGTACGTGCATCAATTGCTGTTGTGGTGGCTAATGTTGAGGTCCTCCGGTAGTTTTAATTCTTGGCTTCATATTTTCATGGATATAGCGGAACATGTAATCGGAAGAGTCGTAGCTGCTATATGAGTCGTGTTGATTGTGTAGTGAAAGAATGTTTTGTGCCATTGATCATGTAAATGGTTGTTGCGAATACTGATCCCAAGTGAAATGGTTTTCGTTGTTTTCTCTTGCTGGAATGTTTTCATGTAATATTAGTGGGGGATGGGGGAGTAGATGGGTTAAATCAGATCTATACTTGGGCTGCATTCTTGGAGGGCCTATTTTGGGAGTCGAATTGTTTGGGTTCCGCACATGGTCTTATGTTTACGGGCTTGGAAGGGTTCATTTAAATAAGTGAATAAGACATGGCTGAATGATGACCGGACAAAACCATCACACTTGACCATCTTGACACCAATTAGTGGATTTTTCTTAAATATTTGTCAGGAACCCTTTTATTATACCATTTCACCAAATAATACGCTGCATACTTTTAATTTTTTAACATAATTAATGAGGTCTTGGAGGATGAGTGACCGATGTCAACCGTCTTCCCTAACTTTTGAAACAATGGGCACAAACGCTATATGCATTGTACAACCGATGGAGAAGCAGATTTTAATCATATGTCCATGTTGCCTAGAATATGATTGTGAAACAAACTGCATGAGTGTCCCCCCACGTAGTTCACCGATGCCCGTGTTTTACTTTTAAATGGAATACTAGGCAACTAATTCTAGGTCTCCATTTTATGTTCATACTATGGAAAGAAGAGGCTAAATCGACTCCCCATCTAACTAACGGAAATTTCACGTTAGAGGTAGTGGCACTGAATAATTCATTGCAGTAGGTTCTGCTGTCCGGAGTTGAAGCAAAATTTGCTAGGCAATTTGGAACTAATGCTCATGGTGTGCAAAACCTCGTGTAAAATTGTGACTTTACTGAATGCATGCCATTGTATAATATTTATAAAGGGATTGCTTGGCCACCGATGCCATACGTTTATTTTCAGTCATGGAAAGCTAATTGAAACTGGAATGGTGGATGATGTTGATTCAGTGATTGACTCGGTAGTTTTTGCAGGCATGAAAATGTATATGGTAAAAGCGTGTCATGGCGAATGTTTGTTGACATGTGTAATGGTTGGTAATTAATTTCCTGGATGATTTTTAAGAGACTTGGGCATAGTAGCATATTCGATACATCAAAGTGGTGGACAAGAATAACTTGTGCATCCCCGTAGTCCATGCAATCACCGGGTAGTTATAGCTCATGACAAGTTATCGCGGATTAGTAATTAACGTAACAAGTCAATGTTCGGCTAGTAAGGAAGTGAGTACAGATGAAATTGGTTAGGGAAAGGTCTTTGATGAGACGGCAGTTCCGCTAGTTGATTGGTCCTCTCTAGGTGGGAGGAATTGCCTCTGGTGATTCCTTTAACTTCTTGAGGAAGTTGCGGGAAGTATCCATGATTACAGATATGCGGCGTAGGTTCGCACCGCAGTTTGCTATACGGAAGGCATAATTCACACTCGCTGTGGTCCGGCCATATTGCTGAGATTGCAAGGGAGGCGAAACAATTAAGAAGATGACAAAGTGTAATAGAATGATATGAAAATTTTGTTACAACTAGGCCTACCTCATTCCACCTTAGTTTGTCAAAGTTTCTAGAACTTCCATTGAAGTTATCCATCAGGTCCATAACAGTCAATCCGCAATCAGTATATCAATTGGTCCAATACCAGTGCGGTACTATCCTTTCGTAGTTGAACCCTAGGAAATCACTGGCCCGGGTGTCACCAATGCGTTGTAGCAAGCACCAAACGTAGGATCCCTGAGATTTGAGAGATTGGGAGACATTAGTTGATAGTCCAAACAACTTACATGTATAATTCATTTGGTGTAACCACAACGATCAATGATAAAGATAGTTTGATAAGAGATTATGTTCGTGCATATAATATACTCCACGTAATTTGAATCACATATCTTAATCGTAAGTTTCCATTCCATTGGAGTTGCCCTTAGGCATTCAGATTCTATTTCCGTAATCATACATCACTTTACAATTGGCACAAATAAATGGACAAGTCTAACAACATTGTAATAGCATATGCGAAGGAACAATTGAAGGTTATACAATTGAGAATAACTTACAACAACTTTTGCGTAAATGTCCCAATTCTCTTGGCCGATATAGCTGCAGGTGTTGAAGTACTTCACTGTTGCGGTGCTGAAGTCGACAGCCAGGAGGATGTACCGTTTCCTCATTTGGAAAGGAACGAACAACTGTTTGTGTGCACGATGAAAGACGAATTTTTATTAGAACCTAATAGAGATGAGTAGCTATGAAAGTCACATTCAATACGGATGGGTACCAGGAAGGTCCGGTTGATCTTGACTTTGGTCAGGCGCAGGCATTTCATCCAATGAGTTAGGATGTTCTCAGTAGTCATGATATTTTCATTCTGCACATGTAGTTGATATGTTATTTGCAGGTTCTGTAATTGTAACATCAATAATAATTTTTTGAAATTAATACAAGATAAGCTATGCATTGTAATGTTGTGCTACGTTCAATACGAAAGCTACCAGATCCATCAAGTGAAGCGATGCAAATTGGACGCCCCATCTCCTCTATTCATAGTTCAGCGCACGAGACCAAACCGATATCACCGATGGGGATAATATCACGCCAGGAAATAAAGTCCTCATCTCACGTCTTGTAAAGATGGGAAATGCGGTGCCGTCATCGAACAATGCATTCCTGCATTGATGAAGCTGAAACTGTTACGTACTCGAGTATCAGTTCCAAACTATAGAAATAGATTTTAGGTAAGTAGCATTACCTTTGTTCATTACTCTCCTCAGGCCCGAAACAGTAGTCATCCACCTCCAGAACCTCCGTTGGCAATTTACTTTTGAAAGAAAAACATGTGTAGCATAGATGCGTGTAGTAGGAACCCCCGGGGTTTGGATGCAAATTTATCCTGTCCGAAATATATGTGTAGGGATGTTTGAGCACTAGTGTGGGATGAACATCCTCAAATAGATACATTTTAGCTTGTGGTGTTGTAGATGAAGTAGGTTCATTGCTGAATTGTGCCTGACTTTTGAGGTAACCCAGGTTTCAGATGAACTCGTCAATGTAGTCATTGGCCTTGTAGGGTTGAGAAATTTCAAAGTAACTAGGACTACCCGCCTTGGATCTCACAAGACCCGCCATGTATTTTCTAGTCGCCACATGATCTGCCATGACCACATTCAGGTCACGGCAGTGGGTTGCAATTCGACGTTTGTCCTCCTAAATATAGAACAAGCTTGTGAAGTAAAAGAAATGGACATCCTTCATAGATACCATAGTGATTGAGACCTCAATACAACTTTACACACACTACATTTGAACACAGTGGTACTAATAGTTTTTTTTAGTAGTGTGAATTAATGAGAATGAAAAAAAATGATGGAGGATGGACATGAATTTGGTTCTGAAAACTCACTCTTGTTCTGAGTTTTATTTGGAAATTTGTAGCCCCACAAAATAACAAACAAGTGGTCAATCCTGCAATAACTCATTGAAGTTAACATAATAAAAACTTATTGGTATAACGACAGACCAAGTCTATTCATCAAGCCCTACCTCTATGGAGTTTAGAAAGCTTACTGATTATGGCCAACCCCACAATAATATTGATAAACGTGAAGCAAACTTTATTTGAACCGGACAGGGACTTTGGTTGGTGTGCTTATGCAATTATTCGTAATGTGGACCAAAAACCCTTTGTCTTTGAAGTAACTTGAATTTGATTCTTTTACAATGAGATTGGTGTATCAAAATATTTTTTTTACTTCATACTATTTGATAACAAATTCAAGCAAGGATGGTAATGTAAAACGTAATCCTGTGTTTCAGGTTCATGAGAACACCGGAAAATGTTGTAAATTTTGGATTCAAAAACTACATTTGTCAGCAAAAATGACGTTACATGCAGTGTGTATGAATGGACTTTCTTTGGAGATTATACCAAACTAATACATGGAGATATCGTTCACATAAACAAAATATTTTACTATTACAGTTAAGATTCATGACATTGCCTAGCAATAGAAAAAGACATGGAACCAACAGTGGGATGGAGGAAAGAATATAAAAATTGCCATTTATGGAAACTCACTCACGTTAGGAAATAGGTCGGCCAAGCGTTTGTCGCCATTGTTCGGGAACTCAGTGGGAAAGAAATCATGTTGGCCGGACGAAAGAAATCATGTTGGCCGGATGACAGCTAGATCACCGACAATGGCTACGGCGGCTGGACCTTGTGGATGTCATCCTTTGTGTAAACGAGGTGAACTCTTCCTGGGAAGCCCCCACCTGTTCAGGAGGCCAAATGATTACATGTGTTGGGCTACATTCCGTCCCAGCTGGAGAAGACATTTATGGCTCCATCCCAGTGGTGTTCATTTGGGTGGAAGGTGACCTACTCCTACACCTACCCCTACCCCTACCCTCACCGGTTGAGATAGGGTTTGGTGAGTTGGCCTCGTCGGTGGCCATGACATTGATAGTACGTAGACGATAGGTGGTCCGGGAAAGACGGTGGCAACAGTTTGGGCCTTGATGTGGTCCGATGGTAGTTCAGTCGCCTGGCCCTGGTGGAGTGGCGTGGGTGGGTTGGTCCAGTTGATGTAGCTTTGAAACAAAGTGTATGTGATTTTGGGGAAGGAGTTTTACTTTTTTGTTGTGCAAGTATTCCATAATTACTTACTCATCATTTTTTAAACTTTCTGAACACAATAGCCATGTGACATTGGCTTAGGTAGAAGAACTTGTGGTTACGGTTTTTTTAGCACACATCAGGGTATTTTTTATTGAATACCAACAAATTGAAACTACTAGTAGAGTATGTCGAATTATGCATCTCCACTTTAACTGTAACAAGGTTTGTTAAGATCACTATGTTTTATTAAATACCGATATATTCAATCTATTATTACAGTAATTTGAACGAATAAAATTAGTTTCATTCTCACTTTATATATTATACTTTATTCCATTTTTATTTTATAGTATGCAAAATACTTTTTGAGTACAAATTATATTATGTGATTTTGTCTTCAAAATATAATTTATGGTAAATCGTAATATGAAGAAAACGATAACAACATTGAACTTTCAGCAATTAAACAATCAACATTTGGTCAACTAATCTCACAGTCAGCATACCAAAAATATTATAAATTTGTGACGATGTTAACGATGTAGGATGGAAAATAGTAGGATGAAGGCCAAGATAGCTTGTAATATCAATAAACGTATAGAAATGTCTTGCATGTGATTTTCTGTAACAATGTGTTGTTAATATGAACAATCTGTGTCACTGATAGAATTAACCTAAATAGTGATACGGTAAGCATATAATTATTGGAAGAACACATCCCTTGTTAGGTGAGCCAGAAGTTGCTATGGATGGTAATGTTGACTTGCGGGTCTGGTCGGGTCAGCTGTCTGGGAGAAAATGAACCTTAAATAGTAGTGTCAAGTAGGTGGGTTCGGGTTGGGTGAAAATAACGAAATCTTTGGTCGGTTGGGGTCAAGCTGAGTCAGGAAGTCTACCTATATCGACCCACAATGATGGAAATCATAGTAAAAAATTTAAAACAAATTTAATTTATTCAATACTTTCTATATGTGTTGTTATTTAAATCATTAGTGAAATGATAATTTGTTTGTATATAATTGAGAATCAAAATATTATATTTTGTTTAGGTGTAAATTCTTCAATAAATTTGGAAATGGAATTATTTACTTCCTACTTAGTTTGAATACCTTTGATATTTCAATTAGAAGCAGTATTTTTAAAAATATTCCTTTAATATTTCCCTTAGAATACCTTTAATATTTCAATTTCCGACCTGACCCTTTGGCCCAACTTTTTTTGACCCGATGAATTTTACCGGAACGGGTCGTTGACCCAATCCGATCCAAATGTGACTTGTCAATATAGATGGGGTGGGGGCCGGGTCGGGTGGGTGCTTTGAACACCTCTTCAGTGCTACGACACTTGAGAAAACCTTTCCTTCAAATTTTTGAGGTTAGGTTGTAATTTATGTTAAATCCCGACATTTGACTTATTTGTGACTGAACTATTTTCATCCCTAAATCCTGTACGAGAACGAGTGCAATATAAAACTACATTTACAAATAAAGTAATCAAACGAAAATAAAATCCATGGGAAACAATGAAACACAACGAGAACGAGTGAATTGTTATTGGAACGCCGTTTGTAGTTCAGGGTAATATTGTTTTGTGGGACGTATTGTGCAACCGAATTATTTTTTATCATTAATTATTTCGTTGACGTAAACTGAAGATGCTGTAAAAATTTAGGCCCTTTATTTTGAATAGCAATCGAATGAGTGAAGTCGCAATGGGCTTACATACTTTTTGTCAAGCAGTGCAATACATGTCTCATAATGGGAACCGTTTGTCATGTACAAAGTAGATAACGGTAAGGATTTGGTGGATGCAGTATATATATATATATATATATATATATGGAAGATTGGTTCATCGGTCATGGATTTTTCATTTATGAGACATATTTCTTGTAAATATATCCATCGTTCATGATATCGTACACTTACGTTAATCCTCCGTAAAATAACGTAATCGCCAAATTTGAACATGATCTGATATATAAAATCTTGTAATCTAGAATGACATTAATAGCGATGTATGCCCTCGTTGTTAATTACGACAGAAATAAATTTCTTTTCTTCCGTAAACCTCATTGTTTGAATTTCTCCGATAGGATTCGACATACTGCTATTGACCTTCAAATGTACTCCATGTTTTGTAATATGTGACTTTTTTACCGAGGACATTTTTTGGGTAACACGTTTGTACTGTAGCTGCACATCGCGTTACTTGACCACGTAGTTGAGTCATTGGGTGGAAGGACTACAAAAACGTTGCAGACTTCATTATTCAGAATATAGAAATTAAGGGTTTGAATGAAACAACCCTTAAGTAATTATACCCACAGTGTTACAGTAAGGCCATGTGCAGTGGTAGAGATCGATAGCGGTTTCTTACCAATTAAATATATTATTTTTCTCAATCTCTCTCTTCCACCTAACACTAAGAGACCACTTAAGAGACCACCC
>JAULKM010100047.1:0-10637 GCA_032355605.1 Rubia tinctorum
CAAGCAATTCATATAATCAAACTTCCAACATCATAAATGAATTCAACAACCCATTTCAACACAATAAATGCACAATATCAAAACATTAAATAGCTTATAAATAAGTCTCAAGACACGGGCTTGAATAACCCCGTCTGAAGGTTAAACATTATAAAACAAGACTTTGTGCCATTAAATATGATTACAATTTTGATTGGAAAATGGCACCATTTTTATTATAAAAGAGCATTTTCATGATATAAGTGAAAACGTAAGTCATTTTAAAAGATAATTTTAAATGAAAAAGTCTAAATCAAGATTAATACAAGAAATTAGACTATTCTATAGTTATGTTTTATGTACAAAAGAAGGATTTGTTTCTTTTTAAACTATCTATTTAAGAAGGTAAATCCAATATACCAAAGTGATTACAGGAGTTTGAGAGATTTACTAGGAATTTTCTTTTATGGCATCAAGAAGGGAAATGTTCATCTCACATCTACCAAAGATTTCATACATCTCTTAGCTATTCTTTCCTCTTAGATTTCCTTTCAATGCCTTTGGAAAAGGTGGCATCGAATCATAGGTTGGAAGAATCAATGTCTCCACCTTATTGTATGATGCCTCGGGTGTAGATTCCGGCTCTTGGATGATCACTTCCAGTTCAATCTCTCACCCTAAGACCACTTCTTCATTGGCCACTTTCTCGGTCTCTCTCTCCACAAAAACCATCTTTTCTGGCCCACTCACATCCTCGGATTCAGCTCCAGCTTCTTGGACTCTTTTTCCTGACACCGATTCAAAGATTATGCCATTTGGCTCATTGAGTCTCTAAGTTCATTATGGTTGAATGAGACTCATTTTGAAATTTCTCCAATTTTTTCGCATATCTTCCCAAGGTTAGCATAAGCTCATCATTGGACATGCACCTTGGTTATTTGGCATGCCTTCATTTTTAGGGTGAGGTTGTTGTAGTGGAAGATTTTATTGTTAGCCTTCTTGAGCATTGTCATACCAAAGATTCGAGTGATCTTTCCAATCCAGATAGTGGGTCTTGACCCTTTATCATGAAGTCTTTCATCACTTGTGATGCGTGTCCCCAGGAAGAGTTGACGACAATCCATGGATCTTGGCCACTTGAAAAGTGAAATATAACCTGATAGGGCTATCCCCGAAAACAACTAGTGGAGTTAAGTATTTGACCATATCCATTAACCACCAAATGGGTAGAGGAGGATAAACTTACTAATTTAAAAGGTATGAGCTTCATCGATTTTTGTTGGAGAAATATACTCTACATGTATGAGATACCTAGAACCTTCATCACAGATAACGAGAACCAGTTTTCCCAGGATCCCTTTAAAAAGGTAGTATGAGAACTTCAACATTAACCAAAACTTACTTCAGTGTGTACCACACCCAAATCAATGACTAAGTCTAGGTTACCGAACGAACGATCGTTATTGTCACGAGGCTGGATTGGTGGGGTCTGATGGAAACTAGGTTTACAAGTTTTCTAATGTGTTTTCGTTATATCAAACTACATAGATGGTCACTGGAGAATCATTGTTTAGCCAGGCCTACGGGATAGAAACAGTAATACCTACGGAAGTTGGCTTACCTGGCGTTCATATGATCAGACCAGAGGAAAAGATAATGACGAAGAAGTTTGCTCACACCTAGATCTGCTGAAAAGAGAGGAAGGTTCAATCATCACCAATAATGCAGGGTAATCCTTCCAGATGATGATAGACCTCAAGATCGGCCGGTGGGTTCCACTTTCTAAAGTGCATGCAAAAGAATCCTCAGAGAGGTTCGTGAGGAAAAGCTCTGACGCCAAATTTACGCCAAAGTTAGGCCAAAGGGTGTTCATCAAATCCAGGGGATTAATAGTAACCTCCTCGTTTTTGTGTTTTGTGTCTTAACTTATAGCCAACCTCCTTGATCTTTTGATCGTGGTCAGTATCGCGTTTTGATCTCTGCTTGAACATAGCTTAGAATAGGGTGTTACAGTAAGTAGCGCTTCTGTGTTTTCTTGGAGATTAGTCGCATGTTAGACGTATCGGGCTTGGTTTGCGAGTGTTTGAGCGAGCTGATTGCAGTAATTCATGCCTTGTGCTTATTGTTTCGCGGCTAGGTAGATACTATAAGCCCACATAGTTGTGAAGTTATAAAATGGTTAGTGTTTAAGGTTTTTTATTGATGCTAAAAAATTATATTTATTAATACTGGAGGAAAAATATATATTGTGTGGGTTGATAAAAAATTGTAGCATTAGAACAAAGCAATGTATGACTTGATGAGTAAGAAGTATATTTAAAAAATTATCAATTAGTATCCCTTGACTTTTCTGAATGGGTTACGTGGCCCTAAGGATCGAGGTTAAGAAATATACGCAGGCATAATGACATGTGAGATAATTATTTCAAAGCACGTTTAACGAGTGACGACTCTTATTCATAACTTACTGAAATCACTTACTGCCTCGAAAAGGTGAATTTGTGAAACGCGACATTATATTTTTAGCTTATTTGATATTTGTATAGAGGCCTAAACACATGTTAGTAGAGTATACCTTGTTCACATGCATATTAGCGAATTTTGTGTGGCTTCCCTGTACGTAGAAGTGAGTGGAAGTGGGGTGGAGTGCGATGACTCGCTTACCGTGAACAATGTGGTCGTCGGGGAAGAAGAAGTGGTTAGGGAAGGAAATGGTTAAAATATAAAAGATAGTGCTATGACGGAGAGTGAGTGCATTAGAAGAGCTGAAGTGGTATCATCCATTCATGGATGGATGTAAAATTAGATTACATGTTGCCGGTGAGAGGGTGTGGGATCCATGGAATGGTTTTTTATATTGTTAATGAGCATTTCTACTTGTATGGCTGAATCTGCCTGTGTTGAATTTCGTGGTGGGTGTATTTGAGCATATGGGGTTGCTCTCGCCCAGCTTCATCTGAGAGGTTTGACTATAATGAGTGGATACGAAGAAGTGTGTAAGAACGCTAAAAGGTTTCTAAGGGTTGGTGATTTCACTTAGTTATATCACATGCAGAGTGTAGGTAAAGAATGTTTGTTTATGTTGTATCCCAGTGTTTCTGGGGTGCAACTTGTGAAGGATTTTCCCAGCAGTTGTGGGTTATGGAAGGAAAGGTACTTTAATGTTAAATGTTTGGATGGTAGGCCAATGCCTATGCTGAACTCTATTGTTCTTTTCGATAGAAATCTGATAACATTAAGAAATTTACAAAGAAGAGAATGATTGTGATGGATTTGACTTTGCACGATGTGAAGATAATTAGGCCGATGGAGAATCATGGTTTTGGTTTTTTATGTTATTACATTGCTCGTTTGTTTGTTTTCTATTTTTTATTGCATTTATTGAGCATATGGATGTACTTTTCCAATGGTGTTATTATTTTTGTAGGCATGATATTGTCAAAGATTGAACCTCCTGAGATTAACAAAAAAGGGATAGAACTGAGGGGCGTTACATCGATGCTTAACTGAGCTCTCGGTCGAGGAAGAAATGAAGTACCGACTAGGATTCTGGCGGGGTTGATGTTACCTAGCACGACGCCGGAAATGTTTTTGTTGTTGGGGGATCAAAGCAGAATAGGTGACACGGTCCCCTCATTTCGTTCTTTTTGGGTGTATATGAAAGGTGGAAAGGATGATAAGTTTGGGGAATGCTTGGTCCTAGACTTGACTCTAGCAGACACGAAGGACCTTTTTGCCTTGTTTGGTTCCTTGGCCGAGGAAGGATCACTATTTTTTTGTTTAGTTTAAGCTTTTATCGTTGGATTAATATTGGTTTAATATGGGTTGTTTGGTTTTTACTTGGGTGGTTCTATGGATAGTATGGCTTATACTACATCTAATTTTGTTGTGGTGATAAAGGGCTTGCATGAGCAATTAGCTAAGTTGGAGGAGGAGTTGAAGCGATCCAAGGAGAAAAGCATTAAATGGGAGATGGAGGTGACTAAAGCGCAATGATTGAGTGAGGAGAAGGACAACGTGAATTTTGATCTGATTAAGAAACCTACTGAGTTACAGAAGGGTGGGCCCACAGATCTTAGGTATCCTCGAGCATTAGTGAACAAGATGTTAAAAACGAAGGGTTTTACAACTTCTTCACCGATATGTACTTTGAGATCGTTGATGTGGAGTGGTAGTGTGCATGGGCGAACATACATGCCAAAAACCTTACTTTGGCAATTACGGGATTGGAAGGAGTTAGTTATATAGTAGAACCTCAGGTTGTTTCTAAGCGGAAGTAGGATGAGGCCTATGCCTAGAAGGTTGCAGACAATGGGCCTGAAGAGTTGGAGAAGATGCAAAGGTTTCCCTTGCTTAACATTCTTGAGGGGTACGAGATTCATAAGCATGGGATGATGATGTTGAGGAAGGGGGTGTTCCTACTTACATGAAGACTGAGACTCCACAACAGCCTATCTAGCCTTAGGGATTATTTTCTTATACCAGTGTGCCAAGGAGGAGTGATGCAGAGATGAATGATAATGTTGCCACCGGATCGGGTGTTGGAAAGATGGGGAAGCTTAGATAGGTTGTTTAGTTTGTCATTTTGGGATCTTCGTTGATTAGGCAATGTTATGTACCGTAATGAAAGGATTGTGTCATGAGTTTATCCTTATTCGGTACATTTTGTTGGTTTTGTAATTTATGTGTATTTGGAATTTATTTCACGAACTAAATGTTTTGTCTTATTTATGAATTTAACTTGTATGGTTTCTATTCCTCGAGTATAGTAATTATTAACAGTCGATCCTATAAAGTTGTTAGTGTTTGTAATGGCTGGCCCTGTTAGGCTATGAGGGTGTGGTTTGGTGGTGGTCTTTTAGTTGTGACTTGTGTGTACTGGGATAGGTTTGTCAAGTAGAGTGATGGTAGTTTATTTAGTTGATGAGGTAAGTTTTTTTGGAATGTGCCTTAATACCCTGTTACTTAGGGGCTGGTGATTGTGCACTTGTGTAACTAGCTGGTAATTTTCCAAGAATATCTGAAGCTGTGTACAATTTCCATGCGACCTCACCAAAATAGAGTAATCATGCACATCCTACGAAGTGTCTTACGTTACCTACGGCCTATGACCTTATGGGTTTGAATAAGGTGGGTTATCTTTTTGAATTAGACATAAAGGGAATGTAGAGTTTGCATTGAACGTTGCATGATGTTTCCACTTGTGTCGGTTGTTGGGATTTACCCAGGTGCATGCGAAACTGTGAGTTATCCGACTGTGCTCGTTGCGAGTTTGAGGTGTTTTTGTTACCGATAGGGTTCGCAGGTGATTACCTACTTAAGTCGTCCATACAACAAAGATGGTTAATGTCTTAGGTTATATTATGGGTTGTTATTAAGGTTATTACTAGATGTGGGCATTGGGCTATGCATAAAAGTGTCACATGGGCCTCGACATTATTAGATTCATTATGTTGAGATGAATTCAACGTTTCGTTTATCAAGACTGACTATTCGGCTAGTGAGTTTTTTAAGAACGTGTGAACGCCTTGTTTCAAGCGGTTTAATTATGAGGGTTTTATATGCTCGAGACCAGGTTATTCCTATATAAAAATCTATTTTCAGAGTGTTTAATGCATAAAATATGTGAGTGATAGTGTTTTGGGTGGGTAGTTTTTTAGAGGGTGAGGTAGAAGTTATTTATGGGGTGCGGGTTTATGTATTTATGATTTTAATACAATTGTTTGGGATGCCAAATCCATCCCTAGTTTTGGTTAGACACGTCACCGGTTATGTGGTGGTTGGGGTTGGTTGGAGCGTTTACTCCACTTAGTTGGGGTGCAGGCCTTGTTATTTATGTGTTGGTCTAAGGCCATTAAAACTAGGAGGTCATCGCCGTACCTCTAAAATAAAAAATTTATAACTCCAATTACCTCCTAATTACAAGTAGATAGTGGTATGAGGGATCATCCACGAAGAAGATTGATTTATGTACTAAAGAGGGGGGGGGGGTTGGTTTGGTTTTTTAAGTTATAAATTTAAAAGACAAAGCAACTATCATAAACGAGAAATTGAGCTAATCATGCAACAAACTACGAAGAGTGAAATAAACACAAAGTATGGGACCTTGGGTGCAATTGATTTCCACTTCCGAGCATCGTTTCTATCATTGAATCCACAACCTATTTACTACCTTGACTACTTATTGTGAAGGTTATCCTTCCATTCTTTTTTAAGATTAGTTTACAAGAGTAAATTTGACATCTCTTGTAAACCTCAATAATGACCGCTTTAGTCGAGAAATACCTGACATCCCATTAATGGCATTATGTACGAAGAATCAATAAGCTTGATAACACTTATAAACATTAAACCAAATGTTTAAGCATTTAACCAATTCATATATTTACTAGGATTAAACAAGAAAGTTCAACATTCAATGATTTCTTCTACTTGCTACCTTAGGATAAACATGACAAAGAATTCAACATCATCACATTCATCTAATAATTATAACATTATCAACTCAATTAGAAGTTCTAACTCATGCTTATGGATTCCATGTCAAAAGAGAAGAAATTAGCTACTTTCATTACCCCTTACAAGTTATCTTACAAGCATTTCATATCATCAAACTTCAAATCACATCAATGAAATTCAAAAACCATATTTAAAGCTTCATATATGCATAATAGTCAAGACATTAAATAGGTAACTAGGGTTTCAAGACATGGTCAAGGAAGCTCAATTTAATTGCTCCCAAAACTAAATTTAGCTACTACAATCCATACTAAAAGTCACAAACATAATAATCCATATGAAAGATGCAAAAGATGAAAAACTAATGAAAACTAGGTTTTTTGTAGAGAGCAAATCGATCAAGAGGAAAAGCTAGAAGATAGAGTATGAATGGACTCCAAAAGAAGAAGAAGAAAAAGTAAGTGAGCTGGTGGACCAGCTTTGTAGACCGCAATTTATGTCGCAGTCCGCGAAGGAGATGCTGCACAACTACTACAAAATTTCAATATCAGGCTTTCTTCTTCAAAGTGTTCAAAGTCTTCTTGTTTCTTCAAAACCCGAACTCGTCAAATGGAAATCTTCAATATGATCTAAAACACTTAATAAATTAAAGAATTAGAACTTAAAAATGTGAATCATCTAACCCTCTAATTGATAAAATGTCTTTATTCATCCACTAAAGTCCCTAATCTATTACAATATTAGACTATAAATGTGTTAAAAATGAGATATAAATCGAGCACATCAAACACCCCACACTTAGATCTTTATTTATCCTCGAGTAAAAATGATTAAGGCCTAAGGTGGTTCCTAAGTATTCTACCCAATAACACATTCGATATATTTTCCTTGAGAATTTCTTTAACTCTAACCATGAATGACTACCATCCTCATACTTGTACCTAAAGGATTCCACCCATCGAAATTCCCAAAAACATATTACATCAAAGTGAGGTGTTCATCATCCAAAGATAAGGTAAAAAGAAAGTTTAATCTATCCAGAAGTTTCCAAAATGGCTATATAAGCCTTCAAATTTTCCATTTATCTCAATTTATCTCTTTTGGCCTAAGAGCCCTCTCAGGTTTTCATTATAATTTCTCATTATTTTTACCTCACGCCTCACCTTTTTTCACACAATTTAGAACTCTCATTTTGCATAGATTGTCCTTTTCAGTTTTTGATCTATCAAGGCCTCCCATTTTTGCCTAAGTTGCCCACTAGCAGGTTTTTAACTTAGCAAGAATATATATATATATATATATATATATATCATTTTCAATTAAAAATACTACCTAAGAAGTTATCAATTACATTAAAAAGCAAACAATATCATACTAAGCATATACTAGTAACAAGATTAAGACTAACATCCCTACTCCACACTTAAAATTCAAGCATTGTCTCCAATGCATATAAACGATCAAAGTATAAATGTATTATAAGGGTAAAAAGAAATGTACTCACAACTAGGACCGTGAGGGTCCTTCTTCTCCATGGCGACTGGCAGGTCTCTTCGCTCTCTACTCCTACATATGTCGGCATCTAGACTCTGGGTCCTAGGATGAGTCATCGTCCATATCAGATGAACAGACCATGGAGATGATGGACACAATGTTTTCCTCAATGACACAGACGCACTGATGGAAGATCATTCTGCTCGTACATATGAACCTGATGGTGTTGGTACCCCGTCTGCTGCCACTCCCGGTGCATGGAAGTGAAACGTCCGTCGATGCTGATCAATTTATGGCTAAACATGGTATTATGTTGCTTGAGATGTAGGACCCGCTGAGTGAGGTCATGTAACTGAGGCTGGTCATGATATTGATCGTAAGAAAGTGAATAATGCATTGATAGCGGCTGTTAGAGTCTGCAGTTCCCTATAGGGCATCCTAAAATTTCTTCCGATACTCGTGATAGGGATATATGAAAAGACTGCTGACCGGTGTGTCCTCAGAGATGGCCAGTCTGTTGCATTGGGGCTGTGTTATGAACATGACATTATTTTGCCCCCTTACATGTGAATATTAGCATCTTGAGTGTCATGCATCATCTTGACCTCAATGAGCTTATTAACAGTGAAGAGGCAGTCATGTCTCCCTCAAACGGACTTCACTGTGCTCGGTGCCTGTATCCCTAATCCATGGTAATGAGAATCACTAATCCTCTTACACTAATCTTTCCTTTGTCCGTTTGCGAAAGCTCAATGCATTCTTGGACCCATAAGTCTACCCAATTTGGTTATGCCAGCCCCTCAGAAGACATTCCCCATTGACACTTCACATGGAAGCTAGGAAAATTAGTGGTCTTGACTCAAAACCGTCATTGATATTAAGCAATGGAAAAAATGTAGAGCTAGGTGTATGATGAGCTAGCCCTTATCATAACTATCTCTGGCCCTCCCGGTGATTTCTGGCTAAAAGGTAATCTCGCAGAAACCTGGGCCATTGGCGAAATCACTCATCCCGTCTCAAGCTTCCATATAACAATGCAGGATAAATCCTTATAACTACACCCATATCCCATATCATTTTGTCAGAATGAGATGTAGTTACCATTCTACCGTTCCTCCCTCCTAAAGGTGGCGAGTAACTTGATAAGGCTAGGATAAGTCAACACTCCTATGAGAAAAATGCCCCAACCTGACCTTCCTAAACAGTGTCTGAACTGGTTCCCGCATCCCTAATTCCTAATAAAAAGTATCCTTTTTGGAAAGCTTGGTCAACTAAATGGTAAGCTTAGGGGCAACCAAGTTTTCCCACCTCGTGGTATATTGACCCTTGTTGCGGTTTAAGCCCATGTAGTCAACAACAAGGGCACGAGATGATCAAGCACCATGGGAAGAGCTAGCACCTTGTATCCTACCTCTCTTAGGAGCCATTATAGATATACCAACAACAATACAATTCAAAATCAATGAATACTACAATATGCCACATTGTGTCACTACATATCACAACATGTCACAATATGTGTCACAAGTTTTAATCACCCATAATTTCACCCCAATATGCTACTAATTCACCGAAATATCCACAAACACCTGATGTGTAGATTTGAATCTCCCTCGTACGATAACGTTCTGGGCACTACACCACAAATGTTTCTCCCTATGCCTAGAAAGGAAAATGGGGTGAAGCACCTAATCGATGGATCTAGGGTAAACGCGAATTCTAGTTTGCTACTGTTGCTATCTCTATATGTAACCCTTTGGGCCAATTTTTCAGCTAAGACTAGTGTATGGTCGCTTGTAACATTGACTCGAAAACCCGCATGCACACACCCATACGGTTCTGGACTATTGTTACCTCAAGCACATATCGGTTTCCTTCATGTGGGATATCAATAATTGTGCCAACATGAAAGTAGACTACTGTGTGTGCTAATCTTAGTGTGACAATCATGCAATTAGTATGAACATAAAGAACAACCTAATATCATAATCAGAAACACATAGAAATAGGTAGATCTAAAAAATCTCACAAAACAAACATTAATTAATGAATACAAGTACAAACCCCAAGTTAATTAACTACTCCCTAAGTATTGAACCCAAATATTTCATTGGATACAATGCCTTTAGGTAAAATAAAAATAAAGAGAAGGAGAGAAAAGAGTTTAGAGGGAAAGAGGAGCTCCTTTCTCTCTCTAGCCTACTCTTAAGAGTCTAAATTGAGCATAAACTTAAACCCTAGTAAACATAGGTCCATATATATAGTAGTAGAGAATTAAGCCTTGAAAAAGGCCCAAAATAGGAAAAAAACCTATACCTTTGATGTCGGAAATAGTCCATCCAATTGCTTCCTTGTTTTCCCAAAAAACCACCATTAGCTTCTCCTCTTGTACCTGGGTAAGTTTACTCGAAATGATGACCGGGAGTGTTTTCTCTCCCCCAATAAATTCATACTTGAGGTCATTTGGCAAAGGTTTAAGCTCAATCATTGGGGCTTTCACCATTGATGGTTAGAGTTCCGGTTTCTTGGATTCCTCAAGGGTAGAGGGGGAGGGTTTGAACTCATATTTTGAAGCTCATTCAAGTCCTCAAAGCTTTCCTTCAAGTTAGTGCTCACAGAATACACTTGGTATACATCTTGACTATCACATTCTAAAGCAACTAACAAGGAATCATCACCACTTAATTCAAAAACATCTTGCACAA
>JAULKM010100048.1:0-10637 GCA_032355605.1 Rubia tinctorum
AAGTAGAAGGCCGTTTTATACCTCGCTCTTCGGGCCAGGCCGTTCTCTCTGCCTACACGGGGTGTGGCGGTGGGGGGGAAGGGATTTCATATTGGTTGTATCTACTCTAACAAGCAAGCGTTGGAGCAATTTTCAATGTAAGCCTTCGGGCATCTTTTGATGAAATCCTTTGGGCAACATATGTACCCTACGGGAAACTATAGCCAAAATTATTGGCATCTTTGAGCTTAATGAAAAAGGGAAGGTCACCCTCCAAACCCCGTCTATGACGGTTTAATTTTTTAAAAAAACTAAAAAAATTCACTGATTTCCTCGAAATGATGCGTTTTCAAAAAAAAGTAACTTTATCATTTTGAATTATTTAGTGTTTCTATAAAAGCTAGTATGTGTTTAGAAGGGTTTACCTTGTTTCTTCTCTTTTCAAAAGGATTATCTGAAGTTGGTCATTGTTCGTTAGAGCTCTAATTACATAGTGTAAATCAATTTATTCAATATTTCTTTTCAAAACATAGTAGTTGAGCATTTTGCGTCATTGTCTTCTATTTCCCATCAATTTATACATCGTAGGCACTCTTCACGCCTATATATTGTACCCCATTGTCACATGGTCGAATGAACACCGATATCCAGTCAAGTGTTCCCGTCTGCCACGTAGGCCAGCTATCCCCTAGAGCCAAGCCAAAGCGAACCTAGGATTATTCTTGCTTCCGTATACCTTGACCCCCGTTGAAATGGAGTGGAGAAGGGAAATATCCTATCAATCACTCACCTCTAGTTCGCTAATCCTAATCGCCAATCCTAAAAGTAATAAATAACGATATCAGCCACATACCTTGGAAGCAGAGAAAGTAATGAGTTTAAACAAAACACTTACAAGCTTATAAGAACCTCCTTAAGAAATCCCACAAATAATGTAACCCCAGTCTGCGTTACTGGTAACATAGATAATTCCTTCGAATAAGCCATCCTAGATAAATTATTGATAGACCAACGAGATGTTTGAGGAAAGACGTCATGGCTACTGGAATCCCAAACCATAATTATTAAGAAAAAAATTATAACTTACACACATCCACAACAACTTTTGTAACAACACAACCAACTTAGGAATAATACAATTCCCCTTTTAAAGAAATAATACACGCATAGGAAAACGGAATACCATTATGATATTCCCTAGAAATTCGCAACTTTATACCTACCCACGTTTATCCGACACCGTACTTAAGCGTTGAAAAATGGAAAATCTAAGGATTAGTCAACCTATAGATAAATTTAACTGACAAACATTAATAATACACTAGTTGAACCTCGGAGAAAAGCAATTTGTAGGTTTTCCCAAATATACCAAACTAAGCACACAAATACGATGGAAAGAACACCCGCGACTTTGAATTCGTCTGAAAAATCACCAGTCTCACGATGCAAGAAGTACTCCTCCTTGCTTCTTATACAAATAACTCACATTACACACACAACACACAAATAGAGAGAAGACTGTAGCTTCACATTCATCTAGAAAATCACCATTTTTGCGGCACAAGCAGTATTCCTCCTTGCTTCTCATATAAATTACTCAAATTACACACACAAAACACAAACCATAAGGAGACCGCGGGTTCGCATTCGCCTGGTAAACTACCAGCCTCGCGACACAAGTAGTTTTTCTCATCTCTTTCTACACAATGCACCTACATATTACACAAACATGATAAGAGGGGAAATTGTAGCTTCGCACACGCCTGAAAAACCATTAGCCTCGTGGCACAACTAGTACTCCTTGCCTTCCGCGCATAATGCATATACACAGTACACAACACACAAGCTAATGAGAGGTTGCGGCTTCACATACGCTTGGAAAATAACTAGCCTTGCAATACAAGCAGTACTCCTACTTGCTTTTTACACGCAATGAACATATACATTACACATTATACACATTAGCCGAAAGGAAACAAAAGCTTTGCTTACACTTGGAAAAATACCAGCCTAGCGACAAAAGCAGCACTCCAGTCCGCTTCACACACACAAAACACAAAAATCACATTTCAATGTAAGAAATCAATAAACCATGATAACTTGAAGCAAACAAGCTTACACGCATTAGACTCCTACAATATTACTTATTCCTTCATAACTAAGTATGCTAGTAGAACCAAAAACCTATACCTTCCCTATAGGACATTGATGTTACTGTCCAATCCAATCGCTTCATATAGCACCCCACCCATTCCTAATATTAGCCACAACACAATAATAGCTAAATAAGGTTTTATCTCACATATGAAAGTTTAAGCCATCACTATACTTCACTTGAATACAATTGCAACCATAAGAAAACCTTTATACCCACACCTCGATTTGGCATACCCTATTGCAAAGAATTTAGAATTAACTACCATTGCATCACTAAGTTATATAAATGATAAAATCCAATAATATCTAGTAGAAATATTAGATGACACCTCATAAGACCACGAGGTGACATTCGCATTCCCAAGAATGAACAATTATTGCTTTAAGGACTTAGCATATTTATCATTTTGTTCATTATATCTCAACTTATCCTAAATATTTCATTTAGTTAACAAGACCACACCTCGTAGGACCATGAAGAAGTCTCATACTATTATCCATAAAAGATGTTTATCATACTTAGTCCAAATCCATCGTATGCATAGGAACCCAAACTAACACAATAAAAAATATGGCATATTTTAGCCCAACCGGAACGTAAACACTAAATTACTTTAATACAAAATTGCTCAAAGGCTATAAGCCCCAACAATAAAATACAAAATACATGGCCATAAAACCTGCCTTTAGAATCAATCTATCAGTCACAATCTTCTTCTTCAACCCCACCCTCTTCTAACATGGCTAACTCCTGCCGAAGAGCCAAAGCTAGGAATTTCTTTTCCTCTCATAGTGTGCACATCCTCTTCAGTTCCAATTTCTGAATAGAAACTCTAAGCACTTCACCACAACCAGAGCCATTACCCGCTTGGTAATTTCCAGGAACACTCATTCCCAGATTAGGAAGAAAGTCGTCCTCTGACCCTAAACACATAATAGCAATAAGACCATTGACATATTAAATAAATCACCATATTTCCATTGAAATATGTAATAAAAAAACACAATGCCTTCTCAAACTATATGCCTCTAAACCACCACTGCATGTGCACGCATTTCAGAAAGAAAACCCAGCCTACTTTCCCACATTAGTTCTCGACCTAAGCTTACATTATAATTCAAAGATGGTATCATATTGGACTCACTACAAGTAATAAAATAATAACTAGCCTCCCTCCCTTCGCACACATTGGAAAATGTTTTTACAACATGAGTTACCGAGCTCTTGGGTTTAAATGTCACCCAAGGCTTGGTTTCAGATACCATATCCAACTTACAATATGCAGAAAACGTAACTAAGATAAAGGCAGTGCTGACCTTATGGCAACTCAATCAATATCACCACCCCATGAGAGTGCAATTGAGCTAGAGCAATCTTATACGAAGTATACACACATAAAAAATATTCAAGAATAGGAAAAGTTAAACCATATTGCAGTTGACACTCAAAAGCACTAACCATGCCCATTGGTGGCTGCATCATTCTATCATGGATGGTAGGAAAAGCAACCTCATCTGAAGTTAAGAAAGGATTAAAATCCCAAAAAAAGGACATCAGTTAAGGCCAAAGTGCTGCGGTTGGCCATTTCGATACTACACAAAGGAAGGAAACTAATACCTAAGAGAAAGGGCTAAGCTTAAAGCGGGAAACTTTTAAACGAAAGTACAACTAGTTTAGATTAAATCCTTTTTATATTAACCTCACTAAAGTATAATCGTTACAGATTCCCAATTGTCTTTACCCAAGGAGTCAATACGCACTACGCCGTCAATTACAAACCTCATAATGCACATTTAATGATTAAATTTCCTTTAATTTAAGGGATATGTACAAATATAACCCTACTTACTTGAGTAAGTGCCAATATAACACTCAGATAATTTTTAGTACAAAAAACCCTAACTAGTTAATGAAAGTGTCAATATAATCCTAAGAAACTATTTCTGGTGTTGATAACATTAATCCCACGTGAAATGCCCTTTGACCTAAAGCCAAAAAATGTTAGGACATTTTGCCCTCAGGGAACCACCACCAGTGCCAGGTTGCCGCCGCCCTGCCACTACTCCGCACACAACCATCCCCATCCCCACCTCCACCTTCTACCCTCCCACTACCCCACCCTCTCCAACTAGCCCCGCCGCCACCATCACCGCTCCAACCAGCCCCGCTACCTAGTGGCGCAGATGACTGTCGAGGGATCACTGAATTGTAGATCTTAGCTCGTGAGCGCAGTTGGAGTTGAATCCACTGTTTGTGGAAGTTGGACTATCGCGGAGGCGCTCACTTGAACCAGTGGTGCTTTCTCCTAGACTTATAGGGAAGGAACGCCGCATTTGGAGGTCACCAGCAAAGAGGAGGGGTTAAGATAATGTTGCCCAGCCAATGCGGCTGAGCTGATGAAAAGCGATGAGGAGGGATGCCGGTGCTCAGCTGCGGTGGTGGACGCTCGTCAGTCGCGGAGGTGCTGGGTGGCTTCGTTGTTGTTACTGAAGTGATGGACGACTAAGTTTCACTTCTGCTGGTGGTGTTCGATCAGAGAGGAGGCGGAGCTGCCGCAGCCCAAGCCCAGCGAGCTAAGTGATGACGATGAGTAGATGTGAGGCTATAGGTGTACCTAACAGGTTGTTTGGGGCAGGATTTGGGCGACATTGCGGTGGTTGAATTATAGGGCGAGATGGAGTTATGACGACTAGGTGGTGGTGGAATTGTTGAGCTGGGTGGAGTTAGGGCAGCTTAGTGGTGGCGAATTGTTGAGAAGGAGAAAGACAGAATGACGGAGAAGGATAAAGGGAAGAAAGAATGGCGGAGAAGAAAGAATAAAAGAATAAGATAAGGGTTTTAGAGGGTAGAATTGCAATTTCCTTCTTTTTCTTTGCTTTTTAATTTTTTTTCAGAATTGTAAAATAGTTTTTTACCGAATTCCGGCCTAAATCTTCCAGAATGTGTACGTTTGCACTTACACTTACTATCCAAGGTTATTTGTACTTTCAATTATCAAAAGGTTATGTTGGCACTTATGTGAATTAAGTAGGGTTATAAAAGCATTTTTCTCTTGATTTAATTTTGAATATGACTTCTGAGTTCGCAATGACTCCTTGGCTGGGGGAAGGGGGGATTATGATATACACCTCCCTCAGACACGCGAAGTCCAAAGCTAAGAAAATATCTCGAGTCTTGCAAACCAAAGAAATGGCGGTTAGCATGGGAAGGGAGATAACCTCGCCACTAGCGACACCTCACATAGAGCGATCCATTCTAGGTGAACCCAGAAGAAGAAAAGGTTCTTACCACCAAATCCATGATCTAAAAACATGGTCCATGATTTGCAAGAAATTGCGGAACACTTCAAGAATAAATAGTTGATCCATGCAGACAAGGGCAGATCTAGAAAAATATTTTGTGGGTCACAATTTAATTTGATGACTATGTCTTTGAAGGTAGTGTTAAAATTTTGAGAAAATTTTAAATTTAGATGAATAAAGTGGGTCGAAAATTATAAATAAACTAGGTCAGTAATTAAAAACCACATATTAATTAACTTCAAAAATAAAAAATGTTTTTTTTAAAAAGGTCCAATTGCCCTACCTTGCCCATGAATAGCTCTGTATTGCATGTAGGAGAACATGTAATGCATTTGTTCCCAAAATTACATATACTTCATTCATATATTGATTTAAGCGTCAGAGGAAGATCCCAGGACTTTCCGGGATCTTATCCTGCAGGTATCATAAAGATGGCATGGAACACTAGGCTGATCTTAGGTGTTATGAATGTATCAAAGGAATTCCCCGCATCAAATAGTAAAGTGTAAACTTTAATATGTTACAAAGGGTGCACTTTAAAAAGTGCTAACATAAAAATGGGATAGTGGATGGGGGGAGTAAGGCCCTGTCCAGTTGAGCTGAAAAAGAGATGGTATGAGATTGTTGGAGATGGTTGGAAATGGTATGAGATGGTTAGATTGAAACTAACTTGAAATTGGGTTGAATTGAACTAAACTGAACCTTATTTAAATAGTTTAACATATTAAATTCAACTAAATTTGAATATAGTAAATTGAATTTTACTAAAATTACATACATTTACAAAATAGTAATAATATGACTTAACAAAAACTGAGCTGAATTAGACTGGACTGAGTTGAATTGAATATAATTCAAATTAACTAGACAAAATCTCGTATAAGACGGTTTTACTGTAAAACCAGGGATTAAATTGTAAAGAATTCAACATGGGATTTCTAATTGAATTTTTAAAAGTTCAGGGGTTGGATATGAAATTTCATTATTTTTTAAGTCCAAGTATAAATATCAATATTTTTTCTTCCTCTCCCACAATTTTTTCACATTTTCTCTCTCTCCTCTCCTTTTCTTCTTCTGCGTTCTTCTCTTATCTTTTTCTATTTTCTCAGCATTCAACCTCTTTCATCATTCAATTTAATCACTACTTTTCTCTGTTTTCTTCCATATTTATTTTGCACAGTGATTTGCGATGAACGCAGAGATGATGTGCTTCATTTTCCGAAGAATTTCCATTTTTAGCTTCGGTTTCTGGAGGCCAAACACAATACGACATTTGTTTCGTGTTTATCTTCGAGGGTAATGTCTTTGCTCAGATTTTTATGTAGATTTTTGTTGTTTTTCCATTTTTTTTGCTTATTTTCTTTGGTTCGTGTGATATTCTAAGGCTTGTGTAGATTATAGTGTGTAATATTTGGGGATTTGTTTTTGTGCTTTGTGAGTTGTTCTTATGGATTTGTGCTAATATTTGTGTTGCTACTGCTGTGTGTTAGATTTTTAAGAAGTCTTGCCTCAATGTTGCTACAATCGAGAAGGAAAGATGATTCGTAAGTTTTCAAAAGTGATGTTTTTGATACGGTTATTGATGTTTCTCATTTTCAGCTTGATATTTCATGTTTTAGGCTTTAAATGTTGTTATATGTGTTGGTGTGATGTTTTGATTTCAGCGTTTGATGCTTGTTGTGTTTTAATGCTTAAGTGTGCAATTGATGTTCATTTTTATTGTGTGTGATATCTTAGAATTTTGTTACGAGTTGTGGTAACTTTTGTGTTGTTTTTGCTATTTATTAGATGTGTAAGAATGTTTGTCCACTATTGCTGCAATCAAGGGGGAAAGAGGATCTTTAAATTTTTGTTATTTTGCAGATGAGATGTTTTAAATAATTTTGTTGATGTTTCAGGTTTTATGTTTGATGTTTAGGTTTTAAGTACTGTTATCTATTTTGGTGTGAAAGTTTAATTTCATTATTTGATGCTTGTAGTATTTTAAGTGTGCAATTGATGTTCAATTTTGTTGTATTTGATTGCGTGTGATATTTTAGGATTTTGTTACGAATTGTGGTAATTTTTGTGTTGTCGTTGTTGTTTCTTAGATGTCTAAGAACGCTTGCCTACTGTTGGTGCAATCGAGAAGGAATGAGCATTTGTAAGTTTTGTTATTTTTTAGATGTAATATTTTAGATATTGTGGTTGATATTTTAAATACCGTATTTGATGTTTCAGAATGTAGTTGTCAGTCATGTTAGGTGTTCTATTGTGATGTTTTAATTTCCCATATTGATTTTTTTATTAATGTATGTGATGTTTTAATTTCAGCGTCTAATGCTTATTGTGTTTTCATGCTTAAGTATGCAATTGATGTGTTGTTTTGATTGTGTGTGATATCTTAGAATTTTGTTACTATTTGTGCTAATTTTTTCTTAATTGTTGCTATTTTTAAATGTCTAAGAATACTTGCTCACTGTTGCTGCAATCGAGAATGAAGTAGGAACTGTAAGTTTTGTTATTTTTCAGATGTGATGTTTAAGGTACTGTTGTTGTTGTTTCTAATTTTCTGTTTGAAGTTTTAGGTTTTAAGTATTTTTATCTGTGCTTGTGTGATGTTATAATTTCAGTGTTTGATACTTGTGGTGTTTTCATAATGAAGTATGCAACTGATGTTTTGTTTTGTTTTATATTTTAGTGTGTACTGTTGATGTTTTAGAATTTTGTATTGATGTTTTTAATAATGCATTTTATATTTTTCAATGTAGTTGTCAGTGATGTACGTGTGCTATTGTGATGTTTTAGTTTAAGTTATTGATCTTTTAAATATTGTATGTGATGTTTTATGTTTATTTCACAAGAATACTTTCCAAGCCAGAAATGTACGATGCCATTGATGAGATAATAAAAAATGCTAGGTGGAATCATACTCTTAAAAATGTTCCCTTGAACAGAGGATCAGAGTCAACCTTTGATCTGTTTGTTTATGCAGTTAGAGAGTCATCTTCTTCAAACCAATAGGAGAAGAAAAGTTTGTAAAAAAAGCCAGCGCCGAAGGGAAACAAGTTGGGGGAAAATAGAATTTGATTGTTTAGTAAGTATTGTGTGAGAATGATTTTTTTAATAAATATTGGTTATTTTTTAGAGCTGAGATACTTGATTGTTATTGATATTTTAGGTTGATTTGGATTTTTTCCAATTTTTATGTTACCGAATTTTAGGGCATTTGAACCTTTTGTAATGGATGAATGATGTTTAATGATTCGATATTTATAACAATTGACATTTTCAAAGGCTGACGTAAAACTTAAATTAAAGGTTTCTACTTTTATAGGCTAAATTTATATCTTTTATTTTTCCAATGATGATTCATTTAATTATTTCGATTTTGAGTTATTAGTGTTTGATGTTTTATGTCTTGCATAAAACATTATTAAAATTACCTATTCATTATATATATATATATATATATGTATAAAGTGATACAAATCACCAAACATATGTAAATTAGAATTTATTTTGATGTTTAACTATAATCATGTGTATTTTTGTATTTTTATTTGATGTTTAACTATTTTATTTTGATGTCTATTTTAGTATAATTATTTAATTTGATGGTTTAGAGTTTTTATTTGATGTTATTTATTTTAAATTTGATGTGTTGTCAGTTAAATGTGAACTATAGTCTTAAGGCCCAAAAATTTGGACCTGATTTCAGCCAAAACTTTTGGCCGGAACCCTAGCTCGTCGGAACGACGTATCCGATCTTCAAGACGTTGGCGTACCTAACCTCCACGACTCTAGCGCTAACGCCCTTCACATTTCGCAAATCCAATGCCAGCATTCTTCAAATGAAACGAGGAAGAAGATGACAGTGGAAGACATTCTGCAAATTCGATGCCGGCGTTCTCCTCATCTGCTCTAAGAGATCGAAAATTTTGAGCATACGGAGTATGTACAATTCACATGAACTATGCTCAAATATAGAATTGATATTGCAGATTGGAGAAACTATGCAATTTCCTTTGAATGCATATGACCAAGCAAGAAGGCAAATATTCAGTCAGAATCGGAGCAGAGCCCTCAGTTTATTTGCGCCGATTCATGTACTCTGCGCTGGTGCCCTATCTTCAAGATCCCTAATCCCTTCGATTCACCGTGTTCATTGTAGATTTGCGCCGCCTAGAACACGATAAAACACCCAAATTCCACCGCTAAACTCCCCAGCCATGGAAGCACTTCAGCCGCCGCAGATTGCCTCGTTGTTTCGATACAGTATCACCCGCACTCGACCAGCCCTCGCAGTGGAATATAAGCTCCGCTAATGACAAAGGATGATTATGCAAGCACCAGAAATAATATTCCAGCGGACGAACGACACGGTGGCTCGATGACTGGCGGACGAATGGCGCTGCATCAGATGACAGAGGGTTTCTGTATTTTTGATAAATTGCATTGGTATCTCTCAATTTCAGTGTCGTTTTGAACTAAGACCTCAATAATAATATATTTATATTTTAGGCCCTAATTTCAAAAGCCCTATTTATTATTTACAATATTTGCAGTTTACCTCTCGTCTCACCATAAGACGGTCGACGGACTCTTGTTTATAAACACATATTTGTCAAACACATCCAAAGAGGATAAGAAGTATTTTTCTTATATAGGTAATTTATAAATGTCATATATTATAAAATAAAATTTATTTTATTATTAAATAGTAAAATTGAAGATGATATTGCCTCCTTATCCTAAAGACTTCCAATTAATATCAAGATACTATTGAATCAAACCACAAATACACATGTGTTTTAAAAGAAACACTCTGAAAGATAATTTTTCTAGGATGAGGAAGCAAACGAATTCAAAATATTTGATCGGAAATAAATGTTAATGATCCTTTAATTTGTTTTGCTTGCACAGAAAAGTCACATTGCCGGTAATCAGACCAACTCACACAATGGAACTACTTGCAACTAGAGCTGTCAATTTCTGACCCGAACCGACTCGATCGAACTCAACCCGAACCTGATCCTGATCCTGATCCTGATCCGTAAAATATTGATCCAAACCAGAACCCGAACCGAACTGAACCCGAAACCCGATTCTGACCTGATAAGCTAGGTTCAAACCCGGACCTAACTCGACCCGAACTCAACTCGAAACCCAATTCTGACCTGATAAACTGGGTCCAAATCCGAACCTGACCCGACCTG
>JAULKM010100049.1:0-10636 GCA_032355605.1 Rubia tinctorum
CGTACCATTGGAACGCAACAACTCCAAATTCATCTATGTGGAACGTAAAGTTCCTGCCTATTGGAGTTGCTCTTAGGCTGAGGGTTTGGAATTTTAGTCTGCAATTGGCCAAAAAACGCTCGGCCCTCTTTCTTGAGAATCAATCCAGTTCTCATAAAACAAAATCATATTGAATGATTTAAAATTATTTAAAACACTAAAACATCAAATAAAAATATTGAAAATACACTACACTAAAAACAATTAAGCATCAAATATAACACTTCACATATTTTTTTTGAAAATATATAACACTTAACATATAAATCAAAACATTGTTAACATCATTAAGAAATAATAAAAATTAACATCAAATTAAAATGACTAAATGTCAAATAAAATATTAAAAATACATATAAAAAATTAAATAGTTTAACATCGAATAAAAATAAATAAAAATATACATCAAGATTTAAATAGTAAGCATCAAAGAAAATTAAATAAACGTCGTATGAAAACATTACAACCACACGTAAAAATAGTTAACGTCAAATAAAATATTAAAATACACATCAAATTATAATTGTTAAAAATAATTTTAAATTAAAATAATTATACATCAAATAAAGGCACACAAAAGTTTTAAAACATCAAAGTATGCAACAAAATTTGACACTAATATCGAAAAAAATAAACTTTAATATTAAAATTTAATAACTAGTAGTCCACCATATTAAAACATCCAAGCATACATTGAATAAAAATACACGTGAATTTTAAAACATCAAATTGAATAATTATACTAAAATAGACATCAAACTAAAATATTTAAACATGAAATAAAAACACAAAAAATACACTAGCTTATAGTTAAACATCAAAATTTAATTTAATTTAATTTACGTATGTTTGGTGATTCGTATCACTTTATGTATATTACAGATGAATAGGTGATTTTAATATATTTTTATGCAAAACATGAAACATCAACACTGATAACTCGAGATTGAAATAATTAAATGAAACATCATAGGAAAAACAAAAGGATATAAAATTAGCATATAAAAGTAGAAACCTTTACTTTAAGTTTTACGTCAACCTTTGAAAATGTTAATCGCCATTAATATCTAACCATTAAAAACCATTCATCATTTACAAAATGGTTCAAATGCCCTAAAAATTGCTAACATAAAAAATTGAAAAAAATCCAAATCAACTTAAAACATCAATAAAAATCTAGTATCTCGGCTCTAACAAATAAACCAATATTTATAAAACATCATTCTCACACAATACGTCCCAAACAATCAAATTCTATTTTTCCCTGACTTGTTTTCCTTCGTTGCTTGCATATTTACAGACTTGTCTTCTATCCTGCTGGTTTTTGAAGAGAATGGCTCTTCTACTCCATCAACGGAAAGATCAAAAGTTGATTTTCGGTCCACTGTTCAAGGGAACACCTTCGGGAGCATCATTCCTCATAACATTTTTAAATATTTAATCAATGACATCGAGAGCTCTGTGTTTTAAAGCATTCATGTGAAATAAATATAAAATATCGCATACAGCAATTAAAACATCAATGTCTGAAATTAAAACATCACAATAGCACACATAACATCACTGACAACTACATTGAGAAACATAAAATAAATTATTTAAAACATCAATAGCAAAATTTAAGAACATCAATAGTACACACTGAAATATCAAAAGAATAAAACTGAACATCTGTTGCATACTTAAATATGAAAAAACCACAAGCATCAAACAATGAAAATAACATCACACCAACGCACATAAAAAAATTACTTAGAGTTTAAACATGAAAGATCAAAGATAAAACCTGAAACATCAATAATAGTATCTAAAACATCACAGATTGAAAAAAGAAAATTTACAGTTCCTACTTCATTTTTTTATTGCAGCAACAGTGGGCAAGTATTTTTAGAAATCTAAAAAAAGGAACAACACAAAAATTAGCAAAATCGTAACAAAACCCTAAAATATCACACACAGTCAAAACTGCACATCAATTGCACACTTAAGCATGAAAACACCACAAGTATCAAACATTAAAATTAAAACATTACATACAGTAATAAAAAATATCAAAATATGAAATTAAAATATCACAATAGCACATGTAACATGACTGACAACTAAATCGTGAAACATAAAATACAATATTTAAAACATCACATCTGAAAAATAACAAAACTTACATATTCTCCTTCCTTCTCGATTGCACCAACAGTAGGCAAGCGTTGTTAGACATCTGAGAAACAACAACACCACACAATTAGCACAAATCGTAACAAAACCCTAAGATATCACACACAATCAAAAACAACAAAACTGAACATTAGTTGCACACTTAAAACACTACAAACATCAAATGCTGGAATTAAAACATCACACCAACACAGATAACAATACTTAAAACCTAAACATCAAACATCAAACATAGAACAATACTTAAAACATAAACATAGAACATAGAACTTGAAACACCAACACAGTGTTTAAAACATCACACCTGCAAAATAACAAAAATTTACAGATCCTTTTTCCTTCTCGATTGAAGCAACGTTGGACAAGCATTCTTAAACATCTAAGAAATGGCAAAAACAACACAAAAATTAGCACAAATCGTAACAAAACCCTAAGATATCACACACTCAAAAATAACAAAACTGAACATCAATTGCACACTTAAAACACTACAAGCATCAAATACTGAAATTAAAATATCACACCGACACAAATAACAGTACTTAAAACATAAGCATAAAACATCAAACATAAGACCTGAAACATTAACAGTATTTAAAACATCACATCTAGAAAATAACAAAAAATTACATATCCTCTTTCCTTCCCGATTATAGCAATAGCGGACAAGCATTCTTAGACATCTCAGAAATATAAAAAAACAACACAAAACTTAACTCAAATTGTATCAAAACCCTAAGATATCACACACAATCAAAATTGAACATCAATTGCACACTTAAACATGAAAACACCACCAGCATCAAATGCTAAAATTAAAACATCACACAAACACAGATACCAATACTTAAAGCCTAAAACATGAAACCTCAATCTAAAAATGAGAAACTTCAATAACTGTATCTAAAACATCATTGCTGAAAATTAAGAAAACTTATGAAGCCTTCTTCCCTCTCGATTGCAGCAGCAGTGAGACAAGTCTTCTTAGACATCTAACAAACAGCAACAGCAACACGAATATTAGCACAATTCCGTAAGAACAACTCACAAAACACAAAAAAAAACCCAGAGAAATCCCCAAATATTGCTCACTATAACCTACACAGACCCTAGAATATCGCATGAACCAAAGAAAGTAAACAAAAATAAAAAAACAAGAAAATATGCATAAAAAATCTGAGCAAAGACATTACCTTCGAAGATAAACAAAAAACGAAGCTCGTATTGTGTTCGGCCAACGGAAACGGAAGCTATTCCAGAAATTTTGCCATAAAATTTACCGGATGACTCTAAAAATCTCAATGAACCACTGCGCGCAAGAAAGGAGGAAGAAAAATTGAGAGGATGTGCGGTTAATTTGGAAGAAAATGAGCTCAAATTGAAGGAGATTGAAGTGAAATGGAGAAGAGAGAGAAGGAGGAGGTTTATGCTAGAAAGAGAAGAGAGAAAGCTTCAGAAAAATATGAGAGGATAATGAGGAAATATTGATATTTATACATGGATTTGAATGTAAATTAACGAAATTTCACATCCATCTCCTAGACTTTTAAAAGTTCAATTTGAAACCTCATTTGCTATTAAATCTTTGATCTCACTGCGAGACGGTCTTATATAAAACTTTGTGTTGGGTAATGCCATAAAATTCTGATAGTACTTTTTTCGACCCCTTATGAGTTTTCATGTTACCGTTTATAAATTATATTTAAACAATTTTGACTATCATTTTTTAAAACGACTATCAAATTTCAATGACACATAAGATAAGAATATATCCTATGAGAATTTTTTTTATTTTTTTCAAGCACCATATAATAAAAAATGTTTGTTTGGTATTTTCAATCAAAAATATTGAAGTCATTTTGCGTAACCTAAACCCAAGCTGTCTAAAAATAATATACTAATATTATAATATGTTACTTATTTAATTGTTTACAATATATAATCAATCATAACTAATTAAAATATATAACTTCTAAACATATATATAAAACATAAATATCCCATACTAATATATATATATATATATATAACTAAAGAAAATCCAAATGAACACATTTTTTTAATAAGTAGGGGTTATATTGAAAGCTCCCTAGGCTCATAACTGAAAAATAACTTGAATCCTACAGAAAACGTTTCATAGTACTAACACTAAGAGCACCATTTGTTTATCAGGATTACATATTTATACAAACGGAGATATAAAAAAGATAATGAATCACTCCAAAAACTACCATGTGATTTCATTTCATAAACCTCCACACCATGTGTTAGTTTAATGAATGGCCAGGCATGGCAGTAGTGCCGATTATCCTGTGAGTTAAAGAAGACAAAACCAAAGATAAAGGGAGGTTGGCATAAGGTGAATCTTCCTTCCTATACTAGTTTCGGAACCTGACAGGTCTGTCGTATGAATAACCATAAAAAGAGAAGGCTATTCTTCATGTGAACAACAAAATTTGAGTAGAACTGTGGTGGCAACTTAGAATCACGAAGAGAAGCAGCAGTAGAAGCAGCAGTGTGATTCCTTCATGA
Organism: Rubia tinctorum; assembly: GCA_032355605.1. NCBI lineage: Eukaryota > Viridiplantae > Streptophyta > Magnoliopsida > Gentianales > Rubiaceae > Rubia > Rubia tinctorum. Next base: position 4,747 of record JAULKM010100049.1, read on the forward strand.
AGCAGTGACAGAAATTGGCGTCGTAGTGGAGATCACTGGGGACAGCAAACCATGAAGAGAGACACTAAGCTGGTATAAATCCAAGAGAGACAAAGCAGAACAGTAGAAGGAGCGGCATAAGGGTTCCATCATGGATCAGTTACACGATTGGCGTCATAGTGAAATGCGTTGGAGCAACAAAAAAATCAAGAGAGATACAACCAAAATGCAAACCAGTGTAATGACACCTGCAAGAGAGACAAAAAAAACCAGCTGAAAAATCGCCAAGGACAAGAAACATAGGCCAATAACTAGGCTGATGTTCCTAAAAAAAGTAAAAATGAAACATATATGTCATGGAGGATCAAAATTTACAGGTCTTAAACTTGGCATCTTCTTTTCATCCATAAGAATAATTCCTTTAGTTCTAGAGTCCATATTATTGCATTCAATCCTTTTAGTAAGCTGACTAAGATTCCATTGATTACCAAATTTTGCAATTGAATCAACTACCATATTGCTTTGCCTATGAATGTATATTAAAACTTAGCATGTCCTTGATGTTTCTACATCTATTGTAAAACTCATAAGTTACGTTCATTAGGGATAGAATATATCTCACAGCGTTTAAGCAATCGGATTCCACAATGGCTAAATTAAAATTTTTCTTAGCTGCAGTGAGTAAAGCAAATTCGATAACAAAGATTTCAGCATCAAGAGCCGAGACAACCTGATTTCAAAAAAAAGTAAACAACAAACATCTTTCCCCTTACATCTCTGAAAATCATTCCTTGAGTTGACAACTCACCCGATTTAAAACATGCATCGACATTACATTTTAGCCCAACTGAGGTTGGTTTCCAAGTACATATAGAAACCTTATTATTTTGGTTTAACATGCATAAAAGGAATCAAACTCGAGCTAGTCCAGAACATTTCATTTTGGGAAGAAATTTATAAAAGGAAAGAAGAAAAAATGGAGAAAGTCAAATGCTTGACATCCAAGATTATAGAGTTAGAAGATGATTGTGCATTTTCATAAATAAAAGCATTTTTTGCCTTCCAAAACTCCCAAAAGGTGGATATTCCAAGAATTAGTATGATTTTGCTTTGGATGTTGGATAAGGTTGGATTATTTATGTAGAAAGATGGCATATTCCATATAGAACTAAAGGACTGAGGATTGATAGCCATAGTATTGTGGATTTGATTCCATATATCCATTGTAAATGGACACCGATTATAGAAATGTTCTAAAGAATCCACATTATTGCATTTTCAACACTTAGAAGGAAGATTAAAACCGAACTTAAGCAGAATGTCACCAAAAGGTAATAGGTTGTTCATGAGTCTCCACATGAAAAAAGAAACTTTACCTGGAATGTACTTCTTCCATATCTTTAGTAAAGATGACCTTTTATTTCTTTACTCTCTGAGTTTGTTATATGCAGATTTTATAGAGAAGTTTACATCTGTTGCTGTCGTCCACACTAGGCGATCCTTATAATTCTGACTGAGTTTAATTTCCTGCAAAAAAGAAATTACGGTGGTAGCCAAAAATGGCTCCAATATGGGGATTAGTTGTAACTTGTTGTCTATTAACTGTGCGAGGGAGAAATCAAGGAAGAGGATGTTCAGGATAGGCCATTTGTAGTATAGAGATCCCTCCCCTGACCAATTCTCATTCCAAAAACTACATTCCCCATTTCCAGGAATAATTTTGGAGTTGTTATTACAGAATTCTGTAATGGAGCATATCCTATTCCAGATATGGATGGGTTTAGATGAATCTGGGATTGACCAAAGAAATTTTGTCCATATTGTGTCATTTATTTGCATTTTCCACCATAATTTATAGGAGAAAGCTCTTATAAATTGGTGGATATTTCTTCTTCCAAGTCCATTTTCAGAAGTGGGAAAAGTAATCTTACTCCAAGTTCTCCACGCTCTTTTGTTTTCTAGTTCAGTAGATCCCCACAAAAAGTTAGATGATTTTTTCCTATCAAATTAATAACATTTTTAGGGGGCTGAACAGTAGCAAAAATATGCACAGGGAGAGATAGAATGCAAGCTTTTATTAGTACCAGTTTACCTGCTTGGGAGAGCCAATTGTTCTTCCAGTTATTAAACTTGGAATATATGATTTCCAATAGCCCATTAAAGTTAGAAGTTTTATTCCTACCATTAAAAATAGGAACTCCCAAGTATTTAAAAGGGAGTGCACCCTTATACCTAGGATGGCTCTAACATTTCTATGTTGTGCAGGATTTGCCCTATTACCAAGTAGATATTCACTCTTATGGTAATTTATAAACTGGTCTGAGACAGCTGAGTATGCATCCAGAAATTTCCTAATACCTTTCAGGTATCTCTCCCCTCCCCTCAGGAAAATTGAGGTATCATTTGCATACATCATATGAATGACCTTAATGGCATTTTCTGTACATAAATAGTATTGCAAATTGCCATTTAGGAAACATGATTCGAGGGATATTGAGAAGGACTCTGAAAGGATATTATATAGGAATGGAGACAAAGGGTCCCCTTATTTAATGCCTCTAGAGGCTTTGAAGAAACCTTGGGGAACTCCATTAAATAAGACTGAGAAGGAAGCTAAGGAAATGTTAGATTAGGTGATCTTAACTAGGTTACCTGAGAGAGCAAATTTTAGTAGAATAGAGTTTAGAAAACCCCAGGAAACCATATCAAAATATTTATTCATGTACAATTTCAAAATTATATTGTGGTTATCACACTTTGTATTAAAGAATCTGACCATCTGTTGTATTTGAATGATATTATCAGCTATATCTCTATTTTGCATGAAGGCAATTTGCTCTTTAGAGATTATATCATTCATAAGAGGTCTCAGTCTTTTCATTAGTAATTTTGAAAAGATTTTATTTAAGAAGTTTGAAAGACTAATTGGCCTATAGTCAGCAAAATATTTAGGTGTTGATTTTTTTGGAATTAAGGTGATCCAAGTGGCTAAAGTAGACTGTGGGATAGGAGTACCAAGAAGAAATTGGTTTACAGCCACCAGGAGGTCCTGTTTGATTGTATCCCAAGCAAAAGTATAAAACTTTCCTGGGAAACCATCTGGACCTGAGGCATTGTCCTGGTTGGATTGAAACACTACAATTTAATCTCTTCTAAGGTTGAAGGCTGAAGAAGGTTCCTGTTGGATTTAGGAGAAATGAGGTTTGGAATAGAGTGGAGGAAAGAGTTAATACGAGGATGTTCTATTTAAAATACGAATGGAACAATTGGGATATAATTGGCTCCAGTCTTGGGTACATAGTCCTCTATCTAGCCTTTTGTATACCCTACCATGCATCCTATTGTTTGACCATGTAAATTGGGGACCAACGATATTAACATGGATTAATTTAAGAGTATCTATAAAATCATGTATACTATCCGGGTTAGGTATATTATTTCCTTTATATTCAGACTGAGAAGTTATAACATTGAAATCACCTATTAGGAGTTTGGGAGATAGTGGCAGATCCAATAAGTCCTGCCACAATTGTTTTCTTAAAGATCTAAAAGTTTTAGCATAGACAAAAACAACAAGCCATGGTATATTATTCCATTTATCAACAATTGACATTATCAAACATTGTGAATACTGAGAATGATAAGTACAAGAAATAGAGTCATCCCACATTAACCAAATTTTCTGATTTTCAGCACTTTGGTGATTTATGAGACCCAATTTCATCTTAAGGTTACAGATTTCCTTATTATCATGCATTGGTTCAATTAGGAATAAAAGAGAAATCACATGTCTTACAATTAGTGACTTTATCCTAGGGATGGACTTATTATAGCCTCTACTATATCAAACCGGACAATTATCAACTATGTTATGTTTGATCATTTTATTAATTTAATTTATTTCTGTTAGCAGATCTTAAAGTCATATTAAGACCAGTGAAATAGTTCTTCATCTTTGTGCCAGTTTTTTTTTGTTTTTTTTGGTTTAGCAGAAGTGGTAAGCATTTGTGGAGTAGATACCTCATTACCTGATATTACCTTGTTAGAGTCCTTAGAACATATCTCGTTTTGAACTTCTGCAGCATCTTCCAAGTCAAGGATTTCCTCAGAGTTGAAGGAGGAGCAATCTGATAGGTTAGCTTCGAGAATCTCATTACATCTTTCCTCTTTTGCTTGCATTTGATTAAAGTGAACCCGTTCATCGTCAATTCCCTACAAAAGAGCGAAACCATTATTAGTTGAAATAGGTTCCTCATAGGGGACAAGTGCTAGAATAGTAGAGCTGAGAGGTTTAATTTTAGGAGAAAAAAGGGTAGAAAGATCATCCTTATAATGGCGGCTTGAGATATAATCTTTGATACTTGCTATAAGATTGGCATCTTTTTGAGAGATTAGCATCGAGGGAGATCCCTCTAGATTTGGTGATTGGAGTGCATCATGGAGAAACTTTGCAGACTGGCTCATTTGGTCATTTTCTTTCTCAGATGACTTTAATCCTGGGAACCATCAATGTTTTGATCTTTTTTCCTTTTCCACACTTCAATTGTTCTTCTAGATCCTTTCTTGAAACTTTTTAGGGACCCTTTTAGGGGGGATACCTTACTTCGGTGAAGTTGATTTTTCTGTTGGAGAAGGTGCAGAAATATACTGCACAGGAGAAGGTGTAGAATTATACTGAACATGAGAGGGTGCAAAAATACACTGAACAGGAAAGGGTGCAGAATTATCTTCCAAGTGAGAGTCTATGCCTTCATGGCTGCTGATGACAGAGGAAATGGATTCTTTAGAGACGAGGTAGGGCTTTTGATCAGTAGCTATGTTGCCCCTTCTTAAATTCCTTCTTCAACTTGAATCACTATGGCCCAGTTTTAAGCTTGTAAAGAAGTATGAAGGTTTGGATTCGTAAACTATATTATACCATTTGTTTTTTCAAACCTAATCCTTTGTGGCAGGGCTTTCCTAAGATCGACTTCAACACATATACGGATAACTGAGGGTCTGGTTAAATTCTTAGTTAGAGTGTCAGCTTGAATATATTTCCCAATAGAGTTCCCTATTTCTTTCAGCACAGAGGGATGGAAATAATGGGTTGGGGATACTCTATATTTAACCAGATAGGCACAAATGGAGGTTTTTCATCAAGATCAAAATCAATGGACCATTTAAGAACACACATAGAGTGAGTTCCAAGGTTCCATACTGGTTTGCTCCAAATTCTTTGTCTATCGCTTTCTTGGTTGAAAGTAATTCTGACATGCATCGAGTCCATCTCGGTCACTTGAAAGTCAGCCTTTAGACCTATCTTCTTTATCTCATTTTCTAATCAGGTCTAGCGTTGGGCGTCCACTTGAGAATTTGCTGACTAGTGCATGATTGAAAGGGATGACTATCTCTTCATTCTCATACTGGGGGAAATATAAGCCGTTTCACCCTTATATTGAAGGAGGGGGTGTAGATGAAGGGAGTTGGGTGACGGTTGATTGGGGGAGTTTTAGGGTTGATTAGTGATTGGAGGTAGGTGGGCGGGCTCTCACCTTGTGGCGGAGCCGCCATATTAGAGGGGAGACAAAAGTATTCCGGCGGAAAGTAGGGGAAAATAAGCCGTTATCGCCTGTCGGTTGAGATGTCAGAGAGTTTTTTCAAATAAACACATAATCTGAAATAACAAAATGTTCAATTTTTTATTTCAGATTATGTGCATGTTCGAATTTTTGTACAATGATAGAGTAGTTTAATAGAAATATGTAGGCATATTATTTATTTGTTATATATGACAATTGAGAAACTCTTGTTTTAAACCGGCTAACTATTAAATGAGAATATTTTATAATTAATGAGACTAATTAGGTCATTTGATATTTACTTTTATTTATTGCAATGAAATACACATAATTATGATAACATTTTAAAA
>JAULKM010100050.1:0-10636 GCA_032355605.1 Rubia tinctorum
CTATCTACTTAGTTGTATTTAGTGAGCATATTGGGCTTAAAATAGTATCTTTGAGAGGTACGGCGACGACCTCCCATAATCCTACCATAGATGAAAAGAATAATATGATATACTTTGTGCATCATTATATTTGTTGAAGGTATTTATTTTTGATATTGTGATAAGAATGAAAATACGACAGAGGGTTAATTTGTATTATACCCGAGAGACACCTTGCATAGCCAACATGGAAGTTAAACCTAGTAAAGTCTCAGCAATATCACCAAAGAAGGTAGCACTAATAGTCCCGCTGGAATCGCTTAACTTTGCTTCAAAGCGGCACCTGCAAAATAATATCACATATAAAAACCTTGTAGAGGTAATATTTTCTCAAGTTAATACTCTTAATGATAGGTAGATGACAACAAGGATCATGAGAGTGAGGTACCTAGGCTCTGCTAGCTGTTTTGTTGAACACATGTTGCACGTGTATTCAAACTGATATCCAGCGGTCGTGGCATTGAAACACTTCTTGCAGGCCATATAGTAGTAGTTCTGAGATATGTTTTGCAGGCTCACAAAAAACTCTTAAACATGCTACCTACACATTTATTTAGTATGTTAGATGCATTTCAGGAATGATAGTTTGGGGATAATGGTGTTATGAATTGATAATCAGGTTTTTTGCAATATAGTACCTTTTGTCCGGGCATTATACTGGCCACTTGGGTAATTTTTTTGTAGTGGCAATCATAGGGACAGTTACAACATGTAAGGCGTCCATGTTAGAGGCAACAATTTCTGAAATATTTTTCTAGTTCTGGTTAGCCCTGGAGTTAGAGGAGGCTGTGAATTAATGATTATGGTTATCTCATTGCATTATACAAAAAACATACCAATTTCTAAGGTCAAGGGCTTCATCGGTTGAGGCATCAATCAACAGGCTTGTTCAAAAATTCGTCGACAGTTCCAGACCTGAATGTGTTATACAAGATAGCTTACCTGAACAATGGTCTTTTCGGTGGCTATTTTGTTCGATACAAATTGGGGAAAAAGAGCGTACCATTAAAAAAATTTACATTAACGCGCCTGGCTATGAGAACTGGATACTGGCTAATCATGCGAACCAATGCAGCTCCTTCGGCAGTGACCAACTCAGCCCATAAAGAGATTTTGATGGCTTCAAATCTGAACAACCAGAATGGAACCAAGATATTTGTTAAATGGAACACAAATTTTATTGTTCATGGGACTAAAAGTACTCCTTTCATAACCTGTCATTCATGAGGGTAAATTTCGGAAGCATCTTTGGACCTTTTTGGGTGACCACGGTCTGAGTAGGCTGAAATTCCATGACAATACCTATAACATTTGAAAAAGAAAAGATGGCAGCAAAATCGAAATAATAAATCATCATGCAAATGGAATTATGAATGAGCATAGAAAGAGTAAAGAAGATCTGGCTTAGAAGGTTACCGATAGGGCCTTCTGCTCTGTCATAAATTTGTGGTATTTTAGAGAAGGCCACATAGTTCTTTTGTATAGCCACCATCTGCACCTGATCCTCAACATTTTCTATCACAGTTGTTGTATCAATTATCCATTGGACATTTGTTGTTCCCTTGACATATTTCCTATCAATCTCCTTAATCTCAGCATTTGAAATTTAATACTTATGATATAACTGTAGCTTAGAGGCCATGGTATGAAAAGCTTTGTTGAACATTATGCCTTCTACTTTTGCTCCCTTATATACAGAAGATAACAGGTGTAAGTGGCATACCAGTTAATAATCATTTTTTGTTTGCTACTAAACATTAACACTGAAACATATACAATTACGCACGAACTGAAACCAGGTCATAGGTAAATGAATAATGAACCTGGAAGTTTTTTCATTAGCTCAATACATTGGTAGTAAGTAACACCAAGTATACTATATAGAATATTAAAATGATATTGGTATGTCCGTATTGGACTAAAGTGGCTGAGCTCGGCTGTGGTAAATTTGTCACAGTTGTACAACATCGCTACGAAAATAGCAGAATGCAATATTTGTGGGTGATAAACAAAAGAAGCATCAAGCTGGAAGTAGGGGGCATAATAAATATTATATGTTGCTCTCTTCATAGTTGGGATTTATGGAAAACGTAGTGGCTCAAATTGATAGCAGACGGAATTAAGAAACAAAGGTCCAGAAAGCAAAACAAAGTGTGCGTCAAATCCTGACGTAATATGTTACTTTTCGTGTATAAGCTTATAGAAATATTCAGAATAACGTATAAAAATAGGTTATGAAGTACATATAAATATTTTAATAGGGGAAAGGAAAAAAGAACACCGTCGTACTGGAAATAAGTACGACATTATGACGTTGTATGAGCATTTCTTGTGCAGAAGTTGGTTTGGTAAGAAACATAAATTATGAACAATATATAATAAATCAAGATATCAAGATATGATATTATACCTCATCATCATGAAATATGAACTTTTGCAGTCTGGTAGGACTTGTTGTGCTCTGGTAAGGTACAAAATTTTCCACCACTGTGATGGTTGTAATCCAGGATTTATCTGAATTTCGTAACTCAGTTATCTTTTTTTGGTGTTTCCATCTACAAATGAATTCAAATAATATATGGAAATAATTTAGGCCCCATGCATCATCATCATAATCAACTTGAACTGTATTTTCCCCCATGTTTCAAAAGCCACAGATAGCATAATAATTCTAGGAACATGGTTCATGTAAAACTTAAAGACACTGAATATCCTTTCTATGCATTTTTTTACCAGTTTGAAAAAGAATCCCTGCAAACAAACCTATTAAGTTTCAATATGTAAGAAAATGAATACATCGACGTAATATTCAGTAAGAAGTAGTTAAATACATGTACGCTGCTATAGAAGAAGCAGAGAGAAGCATTATATTTTTGCTAACCAGGCAATGATAAAGAAACTCGAGGCAATAGGCTCACCAGTACGTCCTCAGTGTGGTTTGCGTTGAAGAAATATGGCTTTCAGAATCGATGTGGAAAGGAAATTGTAGAAGAAGAAGAACAACAAGATAAAGAAGAAGCAAAAGGTAGGAACCAACGGTGAAAGATTTTTGTTCTCCCCCCCCCCTCACCCTCCTTTAGTCTGTAGCAGTAGATATTGGTGTTAGAATAGTGGAAATTAGGAAATGGGGGGGGGGGATATGGTAGGTTTGATGTCAGATTTAAAGTTGTAGCAGAACTATAGTATGTAGAGAAAATAAATTCAGGAATCCAGAAATAGTCATGAGGAATATAAGTTCATTTACACTAAAGTGGATATCACACATTAAGAGTAAACCTTTTTTTTACTATAATCTGAAAAACTTATTAATGAAAATGATTGTCAATGGCTAATTGATATTGCTGTATCATTACAACGCCCTTTTTACCTATAAATAGTACATTCATTTCTTTAGATTAGAAAAAATTGAGCAATGAACTGAAGAATTTTTTTTTACTTGCATATCTTTCTTCATTATCATTACTCTTTAAAACAAATAATATTGATATGTGGCTGGGTGATACTGTGGAGATGGTTTTTCCAAGTTTCTTATATGATATTAACCATGACAAACACTTCCACATGGTTGGTAAAAATGTTCATATTCTTACTTAGTTTAGCTGAAATTTAGAAGTTTGCTGGTTCGTGCTTTATTTTACAAATAAGTGTAATGCTCTGGAAAAAGGCAACATGCAGAAGATGAATTTTCATTCGAAGGTCTATTTTCGGTCATAAATGAACTTGCAGTTATGAAGTTCCTTTTCCTTATTTTTTGTTGTATATATATCTATATGGTTCATGGAAAAAACAGGATGCATCCCCTGAGCTCTGATCTTTTCCATACATTATTCAGGTAGATTTGTATAAAAAATCAAAAAATAAGCTAAGTCTTTTCATGTTCTTTATTATATGTTACTGAAAATAACATGATATGGTCTTCTAAGAGTATTCAAAGGTTGTACATAAATGTATTGAAAGTTTCCCTTGATCATGATACATGTTTTAGCTTGTTTGTACTCATGTGTTCACATTCAGAGTTTGTTAAATTCTGAAGATTGGCCAGTCTTTATGGTTGTGGCAAAAATTTGACCTTTGTAGACTGGCCTCATCAATTATTTAGTAAAGACTGACATAAGTTTTCCAAAACAACATACACATGTCAGCAGTCTAATATTCTAACAAACTAAGCATTTAGCAGCACACTTATGATTATTGGAAATAAATATTAGATAATACGGAAATTTTCTACCACACATTTAAAGCATTCGGATGAACCAATAAACACAACATTAAATATTGAAAAAATATCCGGAATCATTTATGCTAACATTGATGCACAGTCATTCTATCATTACAAAGTAGAGCTTTTAATGTATTTAAGTGTGGTTCTTAATTTATGGCCAAAATTTAAAGCTTCTTGCTTTGATATATTAAAAACTAATGAGAAACATGATGACACCTGAATGATAGTCGAAGTATGTCTTATTATGTTCCTATGAAGTGTACTATACTGTAGTTGCACACAATGAGGTCCATGTAACTTTGCTTTCTAAAGTAAAGTCTAAGAGCTGAGGGGTTATGTGATGCAATTTTGGCCCAAGAAGAAGTATGAACATGTTGTGTGAGAATGTTTGAGTTCTAAACAGCTGGCCTATTATAGTGTTTTAAACACTATACATTAAATTTTTTAAAATCCTTCCTTCCTATATTTCTCCGGAGTTTCCCTATTCGTTTCGATGTTTGTATTACCTGGAATATGAAAGCAAGGATTCTGAATGTCCATCACATATCTACTGAAATTCATGCAGACCTAATTGTACCCCATTAATTAACTGATTTTATTCTTTTGTTTTGGCAGAAGCTCTCTGTTATGTCCAGAGGAATTTTATAACAGGTTGTACTAAAGAAATAATGTTGCACACTCCTGTTAGTTCATGCCATGTAGAATTACATGAAGATATGGTTGAACTTATGCACCTGGATCCAAAATTTATGGCTAGCATGTTGGAAACATTCAGCTTGAAGGATGAGGGTTTCTTACACTGCTTCAGTCCTAAACCCGGAGAGCTGTTTATGAGACCTCTCCACTACAAGGGAGCAGAACTTCGATATGTAAGCTCATGCTTGCACTATCAACATCCAAACATCCTCCAGCAATTGAATCATGGGAAAAAGGGAAATGGTTCTAGACAATGACATTTTGTTTACTTTCTCCAATTTTCAATTTATTCTTTTGCATCCTATTATCATTCATCTATTTATATATTTTGACATAGTTTCTACCAACCATATTCGGCTATGCTTCTCTTGCCACGGGTTTGAAGGCCGTGAAGGGGCATTTTCTTGTAACGTCTTATTATCTAGGTGATGGAGGATTGATGTTTTTTTGTGCTTCGTGGGAACAGTATTATGAAATTAATTTCCTAGATCTAACAGAATATGCCTTGTTTCAGTATGAAAGCGATGCACAATTTGAAGTTTCTTGCTTCTCAAAGAGCGGTTATCAACATCCCCTTGATATATCCTATAACTCTGGTGAGTTTCTGATAGCTATTATGAAAATGGTATATTCTATGTCTATTAAAATAACAGTTTATATGATTTAACTTTTCTTTTCAGGATCTGAACAAGGAATATATACAATTAGCGATAGGTTTCGTACAAGTATCATGTAGGAGTTACTTTTTTTTTGCATTTTTATGACCCTGTTGATAGAATAGCTGAAGTTAGTTGGTGATGCTCGTTTATAGCTCATTCTAAGCTTGACTGTGGTTTGTAGGGACCTAATAAGCCGAGTGAGTGGATATTTATTTTGGTATGGAATGTATTTCTTTCTAATGCAGCCCCTCATGCTATAGTGGATCTTTCATGCAGGGAGAATCATTAAGACAGAAGAATTTTAGGGCCCTTCTATCTATAGAGATGTTATTCATAAAGCACAACAATCAATCTTTGGTAAAGGAAAGGGTCAGGTTGGTTACAAAATTAGCATGTTTCTTACTCTATGGTTTTTAATTTGTTCCCCACATATGCAGGTATGTTGGAAGAGACAGCGAAAAAGGAGACTAATGACATTAGTTCCTTCACTATAGTGCTGACCAAAGAAAAAAAAATCAATGGGAACAGATTGGTATGACCTCTGCCAGGCGATTTGTTAAATGTTTATAAAGACAACCTAGTTTATTAACCTAGCTAAATTGGATTTCGGGTGTTGCCTGCAGAACTGGCATATTCCGCCTTTCTTGTGGATAAAAAAAGTTAACCTCAACTGCAGGGACTAAACTTTTGAAATGCACATCTATCGTTACAATGAATTTAAAAGAGGTAACAAAGAAGTACCTATGGTACAACTCTTAGGAAGTTGGGACATCATTTGTAAGCACAAGCCAAGTTGGTTCCACAAAAAAGTTCAGTTCAGTTTCCACAAGAACCAGCCAATTGGAAGTGATGCAGTTAGCATGACTGCATTCCTTGCTGTGTGAAACCAATGGAAAATTAGTAACAGGAGTGTCCGAGAAATGACATATAATCAGGCCTCAGTCATTTTAGTGTTAGTCACACTGTAATTAGCATGCAAGGCCATCAATCATTAGGTAAATAACTAACTAACCTCTCACTCCTTAATAGTTCTATAAATATGTGTAGGATCCTGTTAAGAATGGTTTATTTTGTGTTATGACAAGGCTGCTAAGAATCCCAAATATTGCTTATCCGCACTGGTCTTTCTTTTGCAGCTGTGCATGTACTATATAGCTTGTAAATTAGGCAACATTATGGGATATGTAATATATGCAGCATGCTTATGGATAATGTAAAATAAGTTACGTTATTTAGTTGTTTAAGGTTTTAGTATGTATTTAATGTTACCCATTAAAAATGTCTGAACTGCTATTCTCTGCCTTATTCATGTAGAGGAGAAGAAAAAGTCATGTGTTGGCCAACATACTGATGTTGGTTTCAGTTTGACAGCCACAAATAGCATAAATCATTAATCATTAATATCCTTATGGATGCCGAGTAAGGCTACGGTTAGTACAAAAATGACAACTATGTTATTTTCCAGCCTTAATGTTGATCACCCAAAAAACAACACGACAAAGGGAATTCTGAGGTATTCCAATGTATCGTATCTTGAAAGTAAAATGAACGAACATATTTGCAACGTAGACACAAATTAATATAGCAATGAGAGAGGAAGGTAAATAAACCTTCAGTTCTTAATAGAAACCAGGCTAAAATTAATGCACACTCACATGGTATTTCCTGGAAAACTCCATACTCACTATACAAAACTCCTTCTCAAAGAATGCAGCCAATTCATATAGAAATTGTTGCTTCTGAATCACAGTAACAGTATCCTGTGAATAAGAAGGGACAAGTGCATTAAATTAGTTTGACAAACTGTTAAACACCTTGTGGGCTAGAAGTAAAATTGGAAAAGAAGTCAACCATGATAAAAAAAATTAATAACAACAGAAGCAGTAGTTCACGAGGAGAAGGGATGAAAATATGCAGATTTGGGATTCACACCAAATGGCTCTTCCATGTGCACATCATATTACAAGTTCCCAAAGGAGAAGGCACTGCACTTATTTATACAGACCATAAAGTCTCTGGTTAACATTCAAATTTCCAAATGATCAGCATCTCATTTTATGGCCTATTGCAGAGAATACCAATTGAATTTGTGATATTGTACTCATAAAAGGCATTATCTGAATGAAGTGATTTTGCAAATGTTCTTAAAGGGATGTACTAAAAAATGTTAAGATGTGAACCCTAGGGAAGGGAAAATATTAATAAATATAAATATTTCTGAGGGATAGTTAGCAAAATATATCACCAAGCAACATAATTTTTTGCTAATAAGGATGCACACTGATGCAGAACTGTACACGAGGAACAGTGCAGAGAACATGCACCAAATTTGGACCTTAAATTTTCCATGTATAATGACATTTTCAGAAAATGCATAGATGTAAAGAGGATCCATGGCCTAAACTATGAACAATAAACACAATGTACATAAACTATGTTCTTTTAAATAACTATAGAAAACAGAGCAAGATAAGGACTAATGAGGTTGAAAGCTGAAATCATAGAGACATGGATGCTTAGAGCATATTTTCAGTAAAACGATGCAAATTTTGTGATTTCTGGGAGATCCTCTACAAATCGTTCAGTGAAAAAGTTGTTGCCAACCATAAAAATATAATGTGAGAAAAAGTAACATTTAGGTCCAGAATGAGCAATGAAAAAACAATATACAAACAACAATGTCTTCCAAATTGATGAAATCAGATCCAGACCTCATGTTTGCAAATGCGGGACTGGTCAATCCCATAATCAGTCACTCGTATAGCTAGGTACCAACCAAAGATATTATGGTGGAAAAGATTAGGTGAACTCACTGTATTATATTCCTGTATGACGGTATCATCCAGAGGAAGCTTGGCCGAAGGAAGGCTCAAAAGTCCTCACTCAGAAAGTCCCTATACAAGACTCAGGAAGAATTAATTATTTACAATAGAAGCAAACAACGCAATGGAAAAATCACATGGTATAAAAGATGGAGTTTAAAGTCCATGAAGCATTAAATATAGAGATTCTGTACCTTAAAAATTTATGTATAAATCTAACAGCACGACAAAGTGACATATTATCTTGCGGTTCAACTTTGTTGGGTTTTTCTACGACCATTGTTTCATAACGACACGCTGTGTTAGCTATCTACAGGGTTGTAACACGGTAGTTAGTTACTAATAGATGGAAAAGAAAATGGGAAATTCACATTTACTATATTATCATTACGCAGGTAATTATCTTAAGGCCTACACGTGGGAAACAATGTAATATAAAAAATGTGTAAGAATGTCCAAACAAATAATTTGAATGTATAGAAAGTATAAATCAGGCTATTTGCTGCCATACAAATTACGTTAAACTTTGGCAGGAGTGGCTACTGTGTTCTGGAAGTATAAGATGGGCTCTCCGTTCTGAGTTGGTTATGAGGATAACAAAGCATATCTACGATCAGCTGACTGACATCCTACTCGTGCTTACTACCGTCAACAATAATTTGGTCTTAATAAATAACCAAAATTTAAAGGTGCAGCATCTTCATTCAATGAATGGAATTCAAAATTTAGGGCATCAGTTTAGTTCCCTTTCCACGACTTTCTTTACGGATGCAGCAGCAGCTTCTTTGTCCAAACATTAAGTGCAGCGATGAAAGGGGGAAACTGTAAAGTATGTTGACTGCATAAACATGTTAAATTTTTCCTCAACTTAACTTACACCCAAACGAAAAGGCACAACAAACTGTGGCAGTTAGTCTTATATAAAATCCATTTATTTTATGCCCAGCATCAGTTGTAGTAGGTAATTATAGTAACTTGCTGAAACTAAAGGCCACTTTCAGGTGTCCATACATATATATAAATCTATAATAACAAAGGGGAAACCTGTTGTCAACAAAATCCATGTTCAGAGTTTGAGGTTTCATATAACACCTAATTCACCACTAAGAAGAAGATAAGAAGAGAAGGGCATTATAGATGCCATGAAAAACCTATATAACATTAGATTTGTTTATAGGAAAGATAAAGTAAAACTACACAACCAAATACGACCTAAAATAGAAGACCTAGACAGTTTTTGTACCCTCAAATATTTCAGTATAAACGACATTTTTAGTCCTCAGGTCAGCTTTATCCTCGTCAAATGTAGGCGGTGCAAGTAACACTTTCATAGAATCAGAAGTCTTGGCCCGCAAAAGAGTTACATAAAGCTGACCATGCGAAAAAAATAGGCTGTTCTAGGTAGAGAACAACAAAATCCAGTGTTTGACCTTGGGATTTATTTATTGTCATAGCAAAACATAAGCGAATTGGAAATTTGAATCTCTTGAAAGGGACAATCATCTTACCTCCAGCATCATATATTAAAGGAATCCTTGGAATAACAACCTGTTTTCCTTTGTAAGGGCCAAAAGCAATCTCAGCTTTGATCTTAGCATGGCATAATTCCCGACACACCAATTGGGTCCCATTATACAAACCCTCGCTTGGATTTAGATTTTGAATACGCATGATAGGGCAATTTTGTTTGAGACACAGCTTGTGTGATGGAAGGCCTTTCGAATTTATGCTATTCAATAAATCTTCATAGTCAGTCTGATATTTTTCTGTAAGGGTTCGGTCTGTGCTAGTATAAATAATTTCAGTTCCAGGGAAAATCTTAATAAGATGGTGGTTTATTCTGTCAACAGCTTCATTGGTAGTTGCCAGAATGCATCTACCTACCATAGCTAGAGGATCAGAAAAGAAATGTTGCAAATTTGAGAAGACGCAACCTATAAGACTGGAAAAGAAATAAAAAAATAGAATGTTATACAACATAAGTTAACTGAAAAAATATATTGCACGGCTTACCTATTTAAAGATATATCTTTTCCAGTGTATGGGATGACAATGTTGCTTGGCAGAGAGACTTCTTCGAATTCATTCATGGGCTCTCTTCCCTCCCCGACCCCTAGCAAGTATCGACAGAAAACTGGGTCAGCAATTGCCCGCATATTCACCTGCAGGTTTAACTTCTTTAACATGGGCCAGACGCT
>JAULKM010100051.1:0-26514 GCA_032355605.1 Rubia tinctorum
AATGAAGGATTTAGATACAAAAACCGAAAACGGTCATCTAAACCCCTTATGATGTAAACCTAGCTAAATCTAGCAATGTTACAACAAAAAAATAACAAAAGAGATGTTATATACTTCAGAAAACACATGCATTTGACGTCTCATCAACAACCTTCTATTGAGGAGGCTTATGTTGATGAAGAGTCCATGCACTTTTATCGATATTATCCTTGCTCTGGGTTGGCTTAAGATTGTTTGGTCTAGGCCTTCTAAGTCAGGGGTGGAATTCTTAAGTCATGTCTGCTAAGAAGTCTGCCACTACTTGGCCTTTAATGGATGTTCTTGGGTGGAATGTGAATTCATGTTCACCCATCTAAATGGTCCATTTCATTAGGCATCTTGATGCTTCTTTTTTATGAAGGATATGTTTTATGGGCTTGTCAGTGTACACCATGATCTTGTGAGCTTGGAAATAAGATTGTAGTCTCCTAGCCGAGTGGATAAGTGCGAAGAGTAACTTTTCCATTGTTGAGTAATTCTTTTATGTAATCTGAAGACTTCAGCTGATGTAGCAAACTGGTATTGGCGGTCAGGATCCTGTCATATGAGAACGGAGTTTACGGTATGTGCTGAGATTACTAGGCATAGATATAAGATATTGCCTGGCTTGGGGCTTATAGCAGTGGTAGGTTGTGCAATTCAGACTTAATTTTGTCATATGCTTTGTGACATTCTTCGATCCTGAGAAATTTGGATTCTTTCTTGAGTACGTCGAATAACGACATGTATTTTTCTGCTTCTTTTGACCGGAAACGACCGAGCACGACTAAGGAACCGGTGAGAATCTGAACCTCTTTGACTAATTTAGATGGTGACAGTGAATATATGGCCTGTATTTTTTCTGGTTTGGCCTTGATACCTCAGGACAATAACTTCAATCTTAGAAATTTTCCAGCTCCTACACTAATGGTGTACTTCTTAGGGTTTAATTCCTTTCTAATTTTTTGGAGTGTTATAAGTGTTTCTTCTAGGTTTTGTGGGAATGTGTTGATTATTTTTCTTTTAATGACTATGTCATCAATGTAGATCTCAATGTTGCAGCCAACTTGGTGAGAGTACGCTTTGTTGAGTGTCTGCTTTTAGGCAGCTCCTGCATTCTTAGTCCAAAAGGAATTTTAATGTATAAAAAAACCCTGATACTTGTAATGAACGTTGTTCTCTGTACGTCATCCAAATTCATCAGGATCTAGTGTAATCTTTTGTAGGCGTCTAGGAAGGCCATAGCCTCTTACCCCAATATTGCTTCGACTAGGTGGTCGATATTTAATAGCAGGTTGCAGTATTTCGGGCAATACTTATTGATGTTAGTGTAGTTAACAGCCATCCTCCATCATGAGTAATATTTTCTCACCATAATCGGGTTGTCCGTCTATATCCTGTATATGAATTCTCGCAGTATGTCTGCTTGCATGAGGGTGCTAACATTGTTCTCTATGCCCTTCTGTTTTTCATGGGAAAATATCATCTATTTTGAAAGACCGACTTGAGTGATGGGTTTATATTTAGACAGTGTGTCGCGATAGAGGGGTTTACTCCTCAAAATCTTGTACTGACTAGGCAAATGAGTTCTTGTATTTTTTTAGCGTGGTGAAAACTTTGGATTTGACTGGCTCTGGAAATTTCTTCCCAATATTGATTTCTTTGGATGAATCGTCTTAGTCTAGCTGGACTAGCTCAGTGTATTTTCCTAGTTCGGACCCTTAGTGGGATTATTTGCAGGTTCTCCCTAGTTGATTGAGTGTATCATCATCTGCGGTTTGCAGGGTGTTGCGGGCTTCATTACAATAGCCTTGCATTGTCCTGCTACTTATTGATTGCCACTAATTGTTGCCACACTTGTTGGAATGGGAATCTTTATGACATGGTGGTAAGGGGACTAGATAGCTTTAGCGATGTTCATCCATGGTCTTCCTATGATGGCATTGGAAGGCCTTAGGGCATCCATCACTACAAAGTCACACATGACTGTTCATGCTTTATGCTTTTAGTCGATGGTGACAGTGAGTTGTATGTTCCCTAATGGAAACTCGGATTACCATATAAAACCGACTATAGGCAACATTGCTTTCTTTAGGTTTTCCCTTTTAAATAAGAGTTTGTCGAAACATTCAATGAACAATATTTCCACTGCACTTTTGTCGTCTTCCAAGACCCAAAATTCTCTATTTTAACCGTAATGACTAGCGGATCATTGTGTCTGGATGCACTTGGGAAAGCATTCTATTTACTGAATGTGATTGTCTTGTCTACATACTTTCTCTTATCTCTGGGCTCTTGCGATGGTAAGTACCTTTCTTTTTCTTATCAGGTATTGTTAGACATAGGTTTAGTTGATCCATGGGTTTAGAATATTACCTTGCATGGGACAGTGTCTTTGGCGTTTCCTCCATGTTCAATCGTTACTACCATTTTCTATTTTTCATTTGCTTGACTTTGAGTTGTGCTTGAATTCTTTCCCATGCCATAATTTTGGATCTGATCGGATGGTACCTCTTCCTTTGTTTGATCAATTTCTCTTTCTTAGGTGCTAACTTCATTTTCTTCTTACTCCGTTCGTTCTCTAGATTCTTATTATTTGCTTCTTCCATGTGAATTAATTTTTCTATAGCATTCTGGAGATATCTCGGGTGTCCGACATGTCTGCCATGAGTTTCTTGTAAAATTATCCTGACCTCATGTCATTCATGAATGCTCCCATCGACGTTTGATATGTAAGGACCTTGACTTCTAGGATTTCTAACATGAAAAGATTATGGTATTTTGTGATGCTTTCACCAATTTTTTGTGTAATGTTCGTAAAGTCTGCGAATACTTTTTTGAACTCCAATTTTGGGTAAAACCTTCCCATGAATTGATCTACGAGTAAGACCAAGGTTTGGATGTTTCCTGTGAGCAAACTATCATACCAAATTATTGTAGTTCCTATAAGAGAGATAGGGCAAACTTTGAACACTAATAAGGTATGGCCCGAGTGTCCCAAGTCGGAGCAAAAACCCAACTGGTCAAGTCTCCGTTTTGATGGGAGAACGTAGGACTGACACAGGAAACCAACATACAAAGAGAGATGTGATTAAAGTTGTCTCATCAAGCCACCAACTTATATACCTAAGGATGAAACATAGAAAAGGTACGATAACTTGATCCTACTTCACAGATACGTTTCCATAGAAAACCTAAATTGACTCCCTCAACTGGCTTGATCGTTATAACAGCCACAGCCCTGTGCCAGCTTTCCTGACTGATCAACACTATTATGCATGTGTTAACTGATGAATTTATCACCTTTGTCATTATGTTTTGTTTGGTTGATTGCTAGTTTTTGTTAGGTTTAGATTACAAAGGGTTTAGATGATCGTTGTTGGTTTTTTTATCTAAATCCCGAGTTTTGTAGACTTAATTGGATTTAATGGACATTTTTTTGATGAACTAATTATATATTAAGCACTCATCAACCATAAACAAGAGTTTAGGCCATCTCCCTTAGCCTTTTTACAAACCTGATCTATCTACCCCATGTTAATCAAAACTCAACTCTAAACAGTGAGAGGATTTCTCCAATTACACTCAGAAAGATTCATTTCAATCAATATCTCCTTCTACTGTTCTTTTGCTTGAAATATACGTTGGTTCCTTTCCATCCATATATGATAAAGAAAGGTTGAGTACAGCTGCATTTTGCTCCATTTCCTCCTGGTCTTAAGCTGGTGAAGCTTCTTCTTCATTTCCCTCAGGTTCTTAATTGTTCCTACTTTTAGATGCTGCAGCATGTCTGCTGTGAAGGTGCACTAGATGAATAAATGAGCTGCATCCTCTCTATGAGCTTTACAGAAGCTACATAGTGATCCCCTTGGTATAATCTTGAATCTCTCTAGTCTGTCCACTGTGGCCAGCTTTCCTTTTACCAGCATTCAGATGAAGTACCTATGTTTAGGTTGGAGTTTGGTGTGCCATATCAGTCCAGCTAGTTGGTCCCTTTGATGGTCTCCTTTCAGTAAGTTGTATGCTCCCCTGATGCTAAACTTTCCATTTCTCTGCACACAAGTATCCACTTGATCAAATATTTGGACCTTCAGTCTTGTGATAGTTATCCAACCCCAGCTGTGTGCATCTGACCCTTTGTAATCCCTAAATTCCCAGCCCTTTAAGTAGTAAGCATGCACCCACTGCACCCACAGTATATCCTTCTTGGAGCAAACATCCCAGATGAGTCTGCATAAGGAGGCCTTATTCCACAGAGATGGATCTCTAATTCCCCGTACTCCTTTATTCTTTGACCTGCTCATGGTATCCCAGGCTACAGCTGTGAAACCCCTTTCTCCTGATTCTCTCCCCCAAATGAAATTTTTGCACAATCCCACAATGTCTTTATGAATGCTCTCTGGCAGTTTGAAAACACTGGTCCAGTAGCTTGCGATGCTTAGGAGGACATTGTTAACCAGTTGAGTCCTCCCTGCATATGATAAGTTCCTGGAGTCCCAGTTTTTCAATCTTCCAGTAATCTTCTCCAGGAGGATGCTACATGTTGTAGCATTCCAATGCATTGCAGTCAGAGGCAGCCTCATGTATTTCAGAGGAAAGTTTCCTCTTGCAACCTGCATAAAATCTGTCAGTAGTTTCTTGTCATCTTCACACATTTTGGAGAAATAAATCTGTGTTTTATCTTCATTTACTGCAAGCCCTGTTGTGCTCTGGAAGTCCCTCAAAACCCCTTTAATCCCCTCCATGGATTTATGGTCTGCTGCACAGAAAATGAGCAGATCATCAGCAAATAGCAGGTTGTGCACTCCTATCTTCTGGCACCTTTGATGAAAGCCAATTTTGTTTGCCCAGAATTTCTTCTGTAGCAGTCTTGTTAGGTACTCTATACTAAGGACAAACAATGGGGGAGAGAGGGGTTCACCCTGCTTCACCCCTCTCTTACCATCAAAGGAAGCAGAAGGTCTACCATTTATTGAGATGCAGAATGAGGAAGATGTGACACACTTATTGATCTATTCCAGGAACATTGCTGGGAGTTTTAAGTGCTACAGCCACTGGATTAAGAAATCCCAGTTGAGACTATCAAAATCTTTTGATATGTCAATCTTGATGAGGCAGCTAGGTTTTAAGTCACAATGATTGTACTTGTGGAGCAATTCTTGTGTCAGTAAAATGTTATGGGATATATTCCTGCCTTTCACAAAAGCAGAATAGTTGTTTGAGACTAGTGAGGGAATGGCCTTTCCCAATCTTTCACATAGGATTTTAGTCACCACCTTATACAAGATTGAACAGCATGAGATAGGTCTGTAATCACCTGGAACCTATGGGTGTGGCTTCTTTGGGATCAAGCTGATCATAGCCCTACTGAAATGTTCTGGGACTTGGTCACCCTTGAAGAAACCAGTCACAACCTTATTTACCCCTCTCCTACATTGTTCCAGGCTTCTTTAAAGAAGAGGCTGGAATATCCATAATGTACAGGGCTTTTACTGGATTTGATACTTTTCAAAGCTTTCAAGACTTCCTGAGCTAACACTGATTTTAGCATATGTACTTGCTGCTGAACAGTTAAGACTGATCCCTTCTCTGTCACTTGTGGATCAATCCTCAACCGTGGTTTTACCTCCCTTCCCATAAGATTCTTGAAAAAATGTACCAAGTGCTCTTCAATACTCCTTCTGCCATGTATCATGTCATCACCATTTGCCAAAGAGACAATATGGTTAGAATAGGTTCTGAGTTTCAGCATGGAGTATGACATTCTTGTAAGTCTATCTCCCTCCTTCAGCCATTTTATATTTGCCTTCTGCTTGAGGAATCTTTATTCTGGCTATGTCATCTTTACAGCCTGTAGCCTGCAGCCTGTTTCCTGTCTCTGCTTCTGAAAAGAACCTGGATCCCTAGCTAGTTCCTGCTGGTCTATTTCCCACTTTTCTTTTGCTTCCTTTGCCCTTTTCTCAATTTTAGAAAATTCCTCTCTATTAAACTTCTGAAGAGGTGATTCTAGCATCTTTAATCTCTCAAACACCTGTGTGAGGTTTTTGGTCTCTCTCATTTCCCAGATTGCCTTCACAGTAGGTCTGAATTTCTGTGACATGGTCCACATGTTGAAGAATTTAAAAGGCCTTGCTACCTTATCATGAACTCTCAGTAGCTTCAGTACTAAGGGGAAGTGGTCAGAGGTACCATTGATCATCAATTGGCATACTGAATCAGTTAACTGGTTGAGCCACCCTTCATTAACAAGTGTTCTATCTATGTTGCTATATATTCTCCCCTCATCCTTTCTCCTATTACACCATGTATAGTTAGGGCCTATTGTTTTCAACTGACACAACTTTTGTTTAAGGTCAATTGCCTGGAAGTCATCCAATTCCTGTTGCTGAACTGCAGCTCCCCCTATCCTATCCTATCCTCAAAACTTAAGGGATTATTGAAATCCCCCAAGACCAGCCAAGGTCTATCATCCTGCCCATCCTGTCCCAGGAACTCCCATAGATTCATTCTATCCTTAGGCTGGTTGTTGCCATAAACCATGGTGATATAGCAAGACAGTTTTTGTTCTTTGATTACACACTTCATGTCAATCCATTGATCTCCCTTACTTAACACCCTAACCTCAAAATAATCAGCTCTCCAGGCCACCCATATTCTACCATTGTCAATAACTGAGCTGTTTGTTTCCAGGTTCCTGTTAAGACCTAATCTGCCTCATATTTTTTGTTCATTTTCCTTCTTTACCTTAGTTTCACAGAAACCTAGTAGTCCTATGTGATTCACTAAACAGAACTCCCTAACTTGTTTCTACTTTACCCCACCATTTACACCCTTTAAGTTCCAGGACAAAATGTTACTTATCATAAGGGTGGTCTGACAGAAGGTTGAATTGGTTGCCTCCCTGTACCATGACTTTACTGCATTCTTCTTTATCCACCCCTTTGATCTGGACTCATGCTGGGGGGGTATCCTGATCTTCTTTTTGTTCTCCACAGTATATTGCCCTCCTCTTGGTCACAGTTTGGAACTCCCCCTCAATGGCTTCCTTCCTCTCAGTGGTTGTCTTGCAGACCTCTTGTTTGTTTGCCTCCAAAATTGTATTTGTGACTGGGACGTAGACCTGCTTCATAGGTTTTGGCTTCTCTTTCTTCCTGCATTGATCCACATCATGTATAATCATAGAGCAAAAGCTACATTGTATAGGCATCCATTCACAGATGATTTTCTGGCTCTGTATCACCTCATTCTCATCCAGGTAAGGTACCTGTCCAGGGACCTTCTTACCTAGCTCCACCTCCACTAGCACCCTTGCATAGCTAAGTCTTTCCAAGTCTCTAGTGGCCTTGTCCAGTTTAAGGGGGGTTCCAATGGGGCTCAGTATTGTGCTCAGGATTTTAGGCCTCCAATATAGCACATCCAGCCTTAACAGTTTCAGCCAGACATGGACCTTTTTTGGCATCTCCAGGTCAATGCTTTTTGTCCATTTTTTAATGATGACCGGTTTATT
Organism: Rubia tinctorum; assembly: GCA_032355605.1. NCBI lineage: Eukaryota > Viridiplantae > Streptophyta > Magnoliopsida > Gentianales > Rubiaceae > Rubia > Rubia tinctorum. Next base: position 7,526 of record JAULKM010100051.1, read on the forward strand.
GTCAAACAGGATTACCCCATTTTGCAAAACCTAGTCTACCTGAGTTTTTAGACCAAATTTCACCAGAAAAATCCCCGATTTTACCATCCAGATTTTCAAAATATTGTGTTGCTTCCATATTCTTCTGAAATAGCCGTTGATTACACTGTAAGGGGGGAACGCACCTAGGATTTTACACACCACTGTTGATTCTCAGCTCTTCATACTCTCTTCTACATCCTCCTTTTGGATTTCCCCCATTACTGTACCTTCAACCTCAATTGGTGAGTAGTACTTTACCTCATCCTGTTCCTTTTCTGCAAAAAGGGAAGTCCAAGGAGGCAGCACCTCCTCCTCATTTCTATCCCCCTATGGAACCTTCGCAGTTGTGTTTGTTGTCCTAGTCGGCGGCTAGCTCTCTTCCCTGAGCCAGTTTCCTTTACTGGTGTCACAAAAAGGGTTCCATCGAGTACCTTGTTAGCAGCTTCCAGCTCATGTTCCTCTTGACCAATCTCCTGAGTCTCTAGATCCTCCAAGACTGTTTCCATTCCCTTCACATGTGATTGCTATTTAACCACCGAGAAATCTTGAGTTTGTAGTTTACCTAGTTTTTTTGTGACCCATGTCTGACTCTCTTTGGTTGCATCTTCTTCTTTCCGCTGAACTTACCCATTTCTGGGGGCAGATTCAAGAGTGAATCACCAAGTCTGAAGAAATGGACATTATGTCATCACGGACGCCTAGATATTCTTTTGTGAGTTTATGGTAGGTTGCTTGTGAGCACTTTGGTGTAGTTTGTAGAAGGGTGATAGTATATTGTAGAAGGCATTCAAGAGGATGGTTGAAGACTAAAGGCCATGAGTCAAAATGTGGTAGAAGATAGAAGGGTGGAAGAAGGAAGACAAACACGTAGAGGAATTGTAATCCTAGAGTTGCACAGAGTTCTGCGAATAATCCAAGAAGAATCAGCCTTTGTGGGTGGAAATTTTAGGTTTGTCCTCTCGAGAACTATAAAATGGACTACAAGAACTCCCAAATCAGATCAGCAGTTCTTCCATCGTAGCGCAAAAAAGTTGAAAGAAAAAAACAAGTGTTAGAAGAGTCGAAACCGGCATGACCCGTTCTAGAGTAGCTGAGCATGACCCATTAAGCATGGCTCATGCTATAGAAGCTCAACACAACACGTGTAGCTTACACGGTCATGTCAAGCTCATGCCTAGCCAAGAGCCGATGAAAAACTTAGTCCCAAACCGAGCTTGGAAAACCCCCGGTCCATGGCCCACAAGCTTTCCCACGACCTGCGCTCAGTGCCCTCAAATATTTGTCCCAGCCGGTTGGCCCATGCACTATTGCACGGACCGTGCCACACACGAGCCATGTGCTTTTTCACACCCAGTGCCAATGTGGCACAAGTGGGGACCGATTTCACTAGTGGAAACCTTGGGCTTTTCCTTAGGGTTTCATGCAAACTTGGGCCTTTAGAAGCCCATTTATATTCTTTTATATAAGGAGCCTTTATTCTCCTAAGGTTTAAGAAGTGGAAGAATGTAGACTTTTAGTTTTTGGTAGGTAGAAAGAAGAAGAGAATTCTCGATCTCTCTCTAGAGTTCTTCTTCTCTTTTCTTTTCTTTTCTTAGTTCTTAGATCTATGTCATTTAATTCAATGAATGTCATGGGTTTAAGTTTATGCTCATTTTAGACTTTAAGAGTAGGGTAAAGAGAGAAAGAAGCTCTTTCTTCTCTCCAAGATCTTTTTTTCTTCTTCTCTTTATGTTTCCTTTCCCCAAAGGCATTGAATATAATGAAATACTTGGGTTCAATACTTAGGGAGTAGTTTATTTTCTTGGGGTTTGTATTTTTATTCATGAATTAATGTTTGTTTTGTGAGATTACTTATATCTACCTATTTCTATGTGTTTGTGATTATTATGTTAGCTTGTTCTTCATGGTCTTATTAATTGCATAATTGTCACACTAAGATTGGCACACATAGTAGTCTACTCTCATGTTGGTGCAATTATTGATGTTCCAGGGAGAGGGAAACCTAGATGTGCTTAAGGTAACGATAGTTCGGAACCATGTGGGTATGTGCACGCGGGTTGCTGAGTCAATGTTACGATCAACCAAACACTAGTTAGCTGGCGAGTTGGTCCAAAGGGTTGTGGATAGAGATAGCTAAAGTAGAAACCTGGGGTTAGTTTTACACTCTAGAGCCATCGATAAGGTGTTTCACCCCCTTTGCCTTTCTAGGCCTAGGGAAAAGCATTCGTGATGTAGTGCCCGACACATACTCGTACGAGGGAGATTCGGATCTACAGAGCATGTGGGGCCGTTGTTGCACTCCCCTAATTACAGAAGCAGTGTCGATGGAAGATTACATGCGCACACTAAGTGAAAGGTATGTGGAGGTGTTGACCATCAATCACACCACGTGTCATAAACCCTAAACCACACCACGTAAATACTCTCCAAGTGCTAGTTTATATAGTTTATTATCTTGTGATATTCATGTTAGTAGTTGTTAGTAAAAACCCCCAAAGCCTGTTTTACAAATACTAGTTATTCCGGACACGTGATCGGATTGACGATCCGATCACGACTGTGTTTAGTTAACTCTTAGATTTATAACATCTCCGTGGAACACTCCGGTCTTTCAACTATCTACCCTTTAGGTAGGTAGCATATTAGTAGTAATGGGAGCAACATTATAAATCTTATCTTTGATCCTTGAAATGTCCTCCTTTCAATTTTACCAATGATAGGAGAGGGTGGGTTAAATTTTGGCACCATTGCTGGGTAAGATAGTCTAAAGGTTTAATTGTTAACTTGCATAGCTTGTTAGTTGAGTAGCTAGTGTTGTTCTTTTGTTTGTTATTTATTTTCCAGAATAGGTATTGCTTGTGTTCTTGGTGTGAACCGAGAATCGTTGCACCATGATTCTGAATTTTGTGTCTTTTCTTTGTTTTGATTTTCGTTGGGAAAAAATGTGAAGAAGAGAGGCTCAACGAGTGACATGCTGTAGTATATGTCATTGCGACCACCCTATGATTTTTGGTCTTGGATGAGCAAATATGGGAGAGAGGTACAAGTTGTTGGTTCTCAAGGACAATGGGATCGATATTGGTAACCATACCATAACTCTCCTTATTCGGGGTTGAGTGGTAACCCAAATTCGTGGTATGCAAATGCATTGGGAAACTAAGACTTTAGGTTAGATAGTTGTTCTTCACCAACCTATACAATGCCCCAAACTCAATCCCTAGGATTAGTTCGCAAATCGGATTATGGAGAAATTTTGCAAGCTGTAGCTAATGTGACCAAGTGTAGTGACTTACTCCAATCACAATTGCATTGTGACATTATTGATCTGGGAACTCAACTCTTCTCAAGCATTGAAAAATTTGAAGGGTAAGTGAGTGATTTGATTGAAAGGGTGAGCCAACTAGAAACCCAACATTCCAAAAGTGAACCATCCCTAGTTGAGCTTGAGATTTTGGTAGATGAATCCAAAAGGGAAGGGGAGTGGTTTGTTGGGAGTGAAGAAGCTGAGGAAGGGGTGATTATACTTAATTCACCATGTTACCTAGTTTCACCCAAACATCCACCTATAGAACCAACTCCCACATTTTTGGAACCCTTATAGGAAACCATAGAGAAGCTAATTTAATAAGCTAAGCTTTCAAACCACCTATTTCCTCTATCGTTGACTCCTCCTCTATTACATCTTCCTCTTGGAATATTGTTACCCCCACGTATCCATTTTTCGTTAACTATGGTGATGGGTAAAAACCCGCACCATATGGATAACATTAAGGTCATTCTGACGACCTTAAATATATGGAGCTTCTCGGCGGGTAACTCAAGCTTTAAAAACTTAGATTAGTTAGTTTCTTTTAAATAAATATTTCTCACATTTTCCTCCAATTCTTACCCCAAACCATTATTCACAGCTACACTCCACCACCTAAACCACTGCCAAATACACAACCTAGGATTGCACACTAGTTGTTTCTTTGTGTGGATGTTGATTAACATTTTTTAATGTGGATTTGTAGTGGTTTGATTTGAGTTGCATGTTGGGGGTATATTTGAGGATATTGAGGTGGGAAAATGCATTGGGATGTTGTGATTGCCTATTATTTGGTTTACCCACCCCCCTTCTTTTCATATCATGTTTCTTATTTGAGGAATGTGTGTGTTGTAAGTGTGGGGGAGGAAAGATGTCCCATTGCATTGTGTTGTAGATGTTTAGTGTTTTTGGTGTGTTTTTCTATTTTTATTCTTTGGTTTTGGAACACTGTTACACTTGGTTTGCATGTTTTTTTGTAGGAAGCATATGGTTTTTGGAGAAAAGCGAGCAACGAGGTTAGGAGGAGTCCAACTCATGGACCATGTAGACGTACATGGTTCGTGATTTTCAAACTGATGGACAAGGAGGAGAACCAAACCCCCAAATTCATGGGGCGTGTAGACGGACACGGCCTGTGAAGCTCACTTACTTTTCTACATCGCAATCACAATTTCTTCCCTACCACCACCAAAATACCACCTAAACCCACTTACCCTCAAAACTCTTGAAACAAACATATCAAAACCTAAGAGGTAATTCTCTATTGTGATTCAATTATTATTTTTGATTTGTGATGCATGATAGTGGTTGTGATTAAACTTTCTTAATTAGAGGTTAGGGGTAGTTTATTGGGGTGATTGTAGTATGTTAATTAAATTCCATGATTGTTCCACCAAGGTTAGATTTTAGTGTTCCTTCCCTTAACATATGTTCTATGATTGTATATATGCATTGAGGACAATGCAAGCTTTAATGTGGGGGAGGGTATTAGATAACACTTATGATTCTTAGTTGTTTCTATGTTTGCAATAGCTTTCCTAAGAGAATGTGGAAAAAAATTGGAAAAAAATGAAAAATATACATACCCGGCTAAGTTGAAAACCTGAAAGGGCGACTTAGGCAAAAATGGGAGAAATCCCGGATAGGTCGAAAGACCAAGGTAAAAATGAAAGGCAAGGCCCAGCTAGATTGAAAAACCTAGGAAAAATGAGAGGCCATGTGAAAAAAGGTGAGAGGTGAGCTCAACATGTGTGAATGATAGGATTAAAACCCGAAAGGGCTCCTAGGAAAAATGAGAGAAATTGAGAGAAATCAGAAAAAAATTTGAACATATCTTGGACTATCTTTGGCAGTTTCTTTAGCAACATCTCTTGGATTGTCTTTGGCGGATTCGTAAGCTAAGTAAGCTTGTTTAACACTTATCATTGTACTTTGACTTTTTCTTGGTATGATTTTGAGTGGATATGTTATTTTAACTTCTTCGGAGAGAGTGAGAGTTGTGATATTCTTTCATCTTAGGAGGAACTAGGATAGCATGGGAATAAGGTTGAATGTACTGGTTAACTTATCTTTGCATGCTAATTTCCTCTTGGATCTCTTCTCATTTTTGTTTACTCAAGGACGAGTAAAGGTTTAAGTGTGGGGGATTGATCTTCACCTTTATGCATACGTTAACCAATGCATTAACACACTTGTTATTATATTTTATTAGGTTGATTACTAGTTTTAGTTAGTTTACATTACAAATGGTTTAGATGACCATTGTTGGTTTTATTATTTAAATCGATAGTTTTATAGACTTAAATAGATCTAATGGACACTATATCCTCATGAGCTCCTAGATATTCTTTTGTGAGCTTATTGGTAGGTTTATCGTGAGCACTTCGGTGTAGTTTACAGAAGACCATCCTTAAGGGTGGTAGTAGATTTTAGAAGGCCATTTTCAAGGATGGTATAATACTAAAGGCCATGAGTCAAAATGTGGTAGAAGATAGAAAGGTCGAAGAAGGAAGACAAAGAAGCAGAGGAATTATAAACTGAGAGTTACACAGAGTTCTGGAAATGATCCTAAAAGAATCAGACTTTTTGGGTGGCGCTGTAAGATTCGTCTTCATGAGAACTATAAAATGGAATGCAAGAACTCCCAAATCAGATCAGCTGTTCATCCATAGCAGCGCAAACAAGTTAAAGAAAAAAGTCAAGTCTTGGAAGAGTCGAATCCGGCACGGCTCGTGCTAGAGCAGCTCAACACTACCCGTGCATCTTACACATTCGTGCCAATCCCATGCCTAGCCAAGAGCTGAGGAAAACCTAATTCCCAGCATAAGCAGTGTGCTTTGGCATAGCCCATGCACCAAGAAAATTTGAAAACCCCCCGTCCGTGCCCCAATAGCTATCCCATGTCATGTGCTTTGTACCCTCAAATATTTTTCCCATCTGGTGGCCCATGCAATAGTGCACGGGACTTGCATTTTTTCACACCCCTTGCCAATGTTTAGTGATTTCGTTAGGGTTTCTTCCAAACTTGGGCCTTTGGAAGCCCATTTATCTTATCCTATATAATGAGCCTATAGTCTCCTAGGATTTAAGAACTAGGCAGAATGTATAATTCTAGTTATTGGTAGGTAGAAAAAAGAGGATAATTCTCTCTCTCTAGAGTTCTTCTTCTCTTTTCTCTCTTTTTTCATTTTTTCTTAGTTCTTATATCTATGTCATTTAATTCAATGAATGCCATGGGTTTAAGTTTATTCTCATAGTAGACTTGAAGAGTAGGGTAGAGAGAGAATGAAGCTCTTTCTTCTCTCTAGAATATTTTCTCTTCTTCTCTTTATCTTTCCTTTGCCCAAAGGCATTGAATCCAATGAAATACTTGGTTTCAATGCTTAGGGAGTAGTTTATTTTCTCGGGCTTGTATTTTTATTCATGAATTGATGTTTGTTTTGTGAGATTCCTTAGATATACCTATTTCAATGTGTTTGTGATTATTATGTTGGCTTGTTCTCCAACATCTTATTAATTGCATGATTCTCACACTAAGATTGGCACACACCGTAGTCTACTTTCATGTTGGTACAGTTATTGATATCCCTCAGGAATGGAAACCTAAATGTTCTTGTGGTAACGATAGTCCAGAACCATGTGTTTTTGTACATGTGGGTTGCCGATTCAACTTTACAATCAATCGCGCACTAGTTAGCCGAAGAGTTGGTCTGAAGGGTTACAGATAGAGATAGCTAAAGTAGCAACCTAGGGTTAGCTTTGCTACCCTAGAGCTATCGATAAGGTGTTTCACCCCTTTGTCTTTTTAGGCCTAGGGAGAAGCATCTGTGGTATGTAATTGTACAGGAGATATTCAGATCTACATAGCAGGCAGGGCCAATGGAAGATTACATGTGCACCCTACGTGATAGGTATGTAGAAGTGTTGACCATTGACGACACCACGTGTCATAAACACTAGAATAAACACTAGAAACAAAATTGAGTGACATGGAACTGAGTATTTTCTTAAAAGGTTATAAAAGTTGGAGTTATATTCATAATTTTGATCTAATGCTGCACTCCAGGATGCTGATCATATGGAATCCGAAGAAATTTATGTTTGGGACTGTTGGTAGGATGGCCCAATGTATTCATCTGAAGGTGCGCAGTTTGTCTTTGAATGTAGAGTTTTTATGCACTTATATTTACGGACATAGTGATGGTAGACTGTACATATTTCCATTGTGGGTAGAACTAAAGAGGTATGGGGAGGATTTGAATTTTCCATGGATGGTACTTGGTGATTTTAACACCATTTTGAGCATAAATTACCATATGGGCAATATAATTCCAGGTATACATCAAATGAGGTAATTTCAAGATACATATACTGCTTGCGAAATTAGAGATGCTCCTGCGATTGGTGAACATTTCACCTGGCATAATGTAGATTACATAATTAAGCAGAAGCTTGGTTGTGTACTCCTCAACAATAGATGGGATGGGGATGCATGTCGCAACACCTTTCTCCTTGGTTCAACTTTTTCATATCATATCCCGTTTGTGGTATCTATGGCGCAGGAAATTGAAAAAATTAGGAGCCTTTTCAAGTTTCAAAATATGTTAATAGACCACCCTAATTTCAAGTAGGTTGTGTAGAATTATTGGTCGGAAAATGTTCAAGGGTTTAAGCAGTACATTATTTGTCGCAAGTTAAAGAGACTGAAAAAACCATTAAAGGAGCTTGGAAAGAGGGATTTTAATCATATCTCAGAGAAGGATAAAAAGCCTACAAAGAGTATGGGGATGCTCTGAGCAGACTAGACACAATAAATACATTGACAGAGGAGATCCACGAATTGAGATTACTCAAAAAATGAGCCCTCCTCTTGTACACGGTCGAGTCTAGTTTTCACTCACAGAAGGGGAAAATAAAATATCACCATGGAAGATAAAGGGATGAGCTACTTTCATGGTTTGGTAGCAGACAGAAAATATGGAGGCATCCCAGTCATTCTTGATGGTGATGATAGAATTGTTACTTTAAATGAGTGAAGGGTTAATTGTTTACTGGCCTTTACAGAGGGCTGTTTAGCACAGAGGTACCTCGGGTTCCCATTGATATGGAGGTACTTTGATCGAGAAATATATTGAGTGAAATGTATAGAGTGGTGCTGGGATGGGAAATTGCGAGGCATGAAGTTCGTGCAACACTATTCTCAATGTCTGACGACAAAGCTCTGGGACCGGACATCTATATTTTTGCGTTCTTTAAGAAGCAGTGGTAAATCATTGGTAATGATATGATAGACTCAGTTGTGGAATTCTTTGATTCAAGAGAGATATTGAAGAGGCTTAATTATACCTCGGTCGCACTCATTCCAGAAAAGGAGGATAATCTGAAGGTTGGACTTTAGACCCATTTTATGCTGCAATGTAATGTATAAGATCATCACGAAGATTATACAAAAAAATTGAGCCCTTTCTTCCGGAGCTTATTGATCCATGTCAGGCCGCTTTTGTGAAAGGAAGGAAACTATCAGATAATGTGATGTTAGCGCAGGAACTTGTCCGTGGATATGGCAGAGCCAGCTCATTACCCTGATACATAATTATGGTTGACTCGAAGAAGGATTTTGATATAGTTTCAAGGGATTTCTTAGAGGAGGTATTGGCTAGCCTTAGGTTTCTAGAAAAACTCAAGGTCAGTATTATGAAATGTGTCAGAACATCAAAATTTTCTATTGCGGTAAATGGGAAGCTTTGTGACTTCTTTAAAAATGAAAGAGGTGTCCTCCAAGGTGATCCACTATCTCCTCTCTTATTTTTCATATGCATTGAGAACTTCTCGAGGTTATAGAAGAGAAAGGCGGAATCGAGACTCTTTAGTATCACCTGAGGTGTGAGAACCTGGAGATTACACACCTGGCATTTGAAAATGATTTGATGTTGTTCTCTAGATCTAACACAGACTTGGTCCACATTCTTATGTCGGCCCTGAACGAATTTGAACAGATATACGGTTTGGCAATTAACGCTGAAAAGTCACAGTTCTTTGGTGTTGGGATAAAGGAGGACTCAAGCTTTACGGGTATTCCCTGGGCCACCTTTCCTGTGAGGTACCTTAATATTCCGTTGGATTAGATCAAGCTTAAAGTTTCACAATTTGATACGTTACTTGGTAAGGTGGATAAGGAAATAACCAGGTTCAAGGGTCACACTCTATCTTATGCGGGTAAACTTGAGTATATCAGATCAGTGGTTCAAGGTGTTGTTGGTTTCTGGATTCAACAATTTATCATATAGGGAAATGTAATGGATTCATTGGAGCATAAATGTAAGTAGTTCTTGTGGGGAGAAAATAAAATGAATAAAGTATCTTGGAAAAGACTCTGCACGCATAGAACAACTAGGGGTCTTGGCATTCAAGATTTCAAAGTATGGAACATGGTAACATAACACTTATGGTACATTAACACAAAGAAGGATTCATTGTGGGTGAAGTGGGTTCATTCTCACTTTTTGCATGTGGAAAGTATCTGGTGGATTCATTCTAGGGATCCTAGTAATTGAATCTCTGATAATTACTCCCTTTACTTCACTAATCTCTGCGATCTTAGAACTAAATTGGAGACAATATTTAGTGGGAGTATTAACTTAATTAAGAAGACTATGGCAGTATGGATAGGGTCAGGGAAATTCACAGCCTCGCCCTATGCACACCTTCATAGGGCTATTCACCATCACTTATATGATATACCTAGATTGTTGAGGGAGAGATTTTACAAGACATTGTGGTGAGGTTTCATACCACCCATGTTCTCTTTCATGACATAGCTTGCATCCCAAGACAAACTTCACACTAAGGATGAATACCATGGTGGTAAAGAGGAGCCCACAAACTATATTTACTCCCTATGTCACTTGAAGGTTGAGACAAATGGTCATTTATTATTTCAGTGTGAGTTTTTCTGATTTGTATGAGACAGGGTACGTGTCTGGATCAGATTAAGAAGATGTACATAATCCATTTTAAATTCTAAGAAATGGATTAGGAGACAAGTGAGAGGCTCGAAATTAAAGAGCAAGCTAGGTCCATTAGCTTTGGCAGCCACAATTTATTATATCTAGAGTGAGAGGAACAAGGTCGTTCAGGAAGGACATCAACCGAATTCAGCAAGGGCTTTCGAATTAATTTAGAGGGATTGTTATATGGTTCAATGTCGAACACGGTGCACACAGCCGATCCTTAGGGTTTGCTGGGAATGACCAGTTTTTGCTGGTTGGCTTTTGGGTGGATGTACATGTTTTCTACATTTCGGTGAGGCTGGGAGAACAACCTATCTCTATTTGGTTGCACGACCATAGGAGTTGGGATATTTTCTTTGATTATTCATTGCACTTAGCTTAGGAGTCATTAGACTTTAGCATGTGGAAGTCTAATGACTAGCTCTAACTTATAATTTTGCGGTTTCCCCTTTAGCATTGGGTAGTGGGTTAGTAGATTAGAGTAAGAAAGTCTATTAACCTACTGCCAGTTGTTACTTATAATTTGACGACTACGTGATTTGCCTACGCTGCACTGTATAGTGTAAAATGGCATTAGGCTATCCATTTTCCTAAACTAGAAAGGACAGTTAAAAACCATTATGCGAACTATATTCGCGGTAGAAGTCATTCTCGGTCTCTTCATCATCGGGAGGTATATCTGTGGGACACCTGGAAGCACTATTGACTCTGATCAAAATTTCTCTCGGCCTCACAGAGAAAACCTTTGTTTCTATTCGAAGATCATTATTGAGGCCAACAACACCTATTTATCTTCATCTTAGAGGTGTATATGGTAAAAGTTTTTTGCCAACTCTACTTGGAGTCTACACATAGCTTTACAGAAGGCAACAGTTCACATTAGCTGACTATATCATCGTTAGCTTCTCCTGTTTACATAAGGCCAAGTTTGTCATTATGATTTTGAAGGCCGGCGGTTATTCTTGTTTGCTGGATCGCCGGTTAGGTTTTGAATGTCGAAATCACACCCGGTTTGTTGAAAGGCTACTTATAATTCACAGTTAACCTTGACTAGCCATCACACAGTTAGCCATGGTTAGCCATGGTTAACCTACCGGTTGTAGAAGGTCATTGGCTACACGTATGCTAGTGGTTAACTGAAGACCGCCGATTTCACTAAACTTGATGGTTGCTGAAGCTCAGGAACTAATGGTTAGTCGAAGCTACCTATCAAATGGTTAGTCATGGTTAACCCTCGGTTGTAGAAGGTCGTCGGTCACACTGAAACTGATGGAAGGAGAAGGCCGATGTTATACCATAGATTCGGTTCTAAGGATGGTCAAGGGATAGAAACCTCGATTTCAAGAGCCGGTTGATCTTACCGATTCAATTTAGACCGGAAGTCACACAACTTTTGGTTTCAGATTCTGTATCACTGTAGCCAAGTCTACCTTTGCTAGGTTGTATTGAATGCCTTGATTGTTAAAGGTAGTAGGTGGATGGATTTTGGGAGGGGTCTAGTGAGTTTGTTCTCATGACCTCTCAATTTTGTTTGTTTTCATCAGTCCCCTATCATTGTGAAGGGGTTAGTATTTCAGTCCTCTGGCTTTATCTCTTATGCAAAGGGACATGCATTACATTCTCTGTATTAACGGGGTGGGCCAATGTGCTCACTACCATTGACACTCATAGTTTTTTTATTTACCTATACCTTCATAGAATAGGTTTGTAGTTATTGTATGTGATGGAATCTAGGATCGAAACAACATTGTTCATGTTATGAAAATAATCCCCAAGTGCTAGTTTATATAGTTTATTATCTTGTGATTTTCATGTTAGTAGTTGTTAGTAAAAACCCCTCAAAGCCTATTTTACCAATACTAGCTATTCTTGACACGTAATCGGATTGACGACCCAATCTCGGCTGTGTTTAGATGACTCTTAGATTCCTAACATATCCGTGGACGACCTCAGTTTTTCGACTATCTACCATTTAGGTAGCATAGTAGTAGGAATGGGAGCATCATTATAAATCTTATTTTTTATCCTTGGAACGTCCTCCTCTCGAGTTTAACGATGTCAGGAGAGGGCGGGTCACTGGACTTCGTCTTTCTTTCTAGTGGTTTTCTGATAAAGCTTAGGAGGTTTGGTTCATGGTCCAGTCCATTACAAAATTTAGACTTAACATTGGCACCATCTGTGGGGATTGCTTCATTCATAACATCCGCGCAGCTCAAAAACATCAATGAAGGACAACCTGCAGTTGGAGATCCAATAAAAAATTCCTTAGTAGAGGACGTGATGCATTCAGAGGAAAAGTCTACCCTCACGCCAACTGGGAGAGAAACTGGATTTAGAATTCCGCCGAGTTGGCTGACAACTTATAAATCTTGTAGACCATCATTGTCTTGCAGAAGGATATGATAAGAAAGCTGAAGGAGATAGAGTAAAGAGAGAAATCTAGAGAGGCTGAAGGCCAAGGAGAGTTAAGGTGTGACTTGAAGCCGACGAAGTTTTTTCACGAGCCAAGGGACCAAAAAGCCAGGTCTCAGCGAAAGGAACGAGAGGAGAAACGACAACTATAGCATGTCAAGGAAAAAAACCATAGCCCTCAAAGCTCGTGTCGGATAGAGAATAATGCTTCCAAATGGTGGCTGAAAATGGTTGGGATAGTGCATACCACCCCCTAAACTAAAAATTTAGAAAGGCACTAGAGGAAGCTGGAGAAAAGGGAAGTACCACCAGGAGAGGGGGAAGGGGTTCCCCATTCACGAAGAGGATTCAGCTATACATCGGTGATCCCAAGCTGAAAATACCCCCAACCTGGGATAGTAAAATGGAAAGACTAATCCATAGGGCCATCTACACACATTCTCCACTAACATGACCACATTTACGATACCGCAAGCCATATAGTGCAAGGTATTTTCAACCACCCTCACAGTGGCTGCAAGGGTTTGGTTTAAGAACCTGGAGAATGAAACCATTGACAGTTTCAGCCAGCTAGAGCAAAAGTTCCTGGCACGTTTCATGCAGAGGACAAAGTTCCATAAAACCATATCAGAGCTGTTAGCGGAAAAATAGAAGTCAGGTGAAACTCTGTGTGAGTACTGAGAGGTTTAATGATGAAGCTAACCAGGTAGAGGAAAGGAGAAGCCAGTTCCTGATAGACACATTCACGAACAGTTTGAGGCATGAGTTGTTGTTGAGAGACTGCACTCTCAACCTGCGAATGACAATTGAGGAATTAATGAGAGGAGTGGGAAACTTCAGCAGGGCAGAGCACGTCAACAAGTGGAGGAAATAAATGCAGGGCTCAGGTGGCCGAGGTGAGAGCATGAGCGAGCACATCAGGGAACAGCCTAAGAAGAGGTCGGAGTCAACTCCCCACCCTAGCAGGCTGAATCTCGACCAGAAGTTTACACCGCTCATAAAGTGGTCGAAGGAGATTTTCTCCCTGGTAGCAACAAAAAACATATTGGTGCCCGCAAGGAAGATGAATATGGGCCCACATAAGAAAGAGATATCGTTGTTCTGTGATTATCATAGAGAATACAGTCACTACAAGAACGAGTGTGTGCACCTTAAACAAACCATTCAGAACTGTGTCAAAAGCAGAGAGCTAGCACACTTTGCGAAGAAAGCAAGGGCTTACAACAAAGCAACCTACCAGGAAAAGCTTGAAAGAAGAAGCATGCCGAATGAATACCATAGGCCGATGGAGGGCTGAATCACCAACAGGTTCCTGATAGGGAGTCGCGAGGTGAGCAAAGGCAAGAAAGTAGCCATGGGAAGCAAAAGAGAAATCCCATAAGAGGCAGATAGAGCATACACCCACAAATGACATCTTGGTGCTAGTTATCACGGACATATATGCGATCATGGAATGGAGTTCTAGAGGGAGAACAGAGTCTCATAGGAAGGCCCAGTGTAGACTGATGCCCTTAGTAACACCCGCTAACAGTCGGTTGGGAGCCAAAATATAGTTTACAGCAAAGGATCCTATAGCGGATCAACCTGCTAGCAGCGATGAAGTGGTAATCATGGTAAGGGTGATGGACAAAATAATTCATCAAGCATATGTGGATGGAGGAATTTTCGCCGAAATAATATACTAGCCCTGTTTTAAGAAGTTAGTCGAGAACACGAAGAAGAAGCTTGAGCCAACAGAAACTCCCTTACTAGACTTTGCTGACAGAATCGTGTGGCCAGAAAGAACCATACTTGTTACACGTGATAGTGGGGGAAGGAGAAAAGAGTTAGAATGTAGACATGGATTTTATTGTCGTAAAGGAGAATAGCCCATATAACGTCATACTAAGCAGGCCAACGTTAACACTATTGAAGGGTATCATGTCCACCCTGCACCTGCTGCTAAAATTCCCCAAGTGAGGATAGCAACGGTGAGGGGTAACCAACCAAAAGAAAGAGAATTCCATCGAATAACACTAAGAAAGCTAAAAATAGAAGAAGCGGAAAGAGCCACGTAGAACAAACAAGAAAGATAACAGCTGTCAGAATGGTGGGGAATGGAAATGACCCCACAAAACTGGGTGTAGAGGTTCAAGTCATTCGGCTAGGAAAGAATCAATCCATACAGATCAGAGAGTGACTTCCTCCTAATGTAAAAAGGAAGCTAATAAAGGCCCCGATGGAGAACTCGTAAGCATTCTCCTGGAAGCCGGAGGACGTGGCAAAAGTAGCGAAAGAAGTTGGATACCATGAAAGTGGAGCCGATGCATAAACCTGTGAAACAGAAGAGAAGATTGTTGTGCAGGGAAAGAAATGAAGTAGTTAACAGAGAGGTTGGGTAGTTAGTTATGGAAGGAATACTGCAATAGTCCCCTACCCGGAAAGGCTAGCAAACCCCATGTTGGTAAAAAAGTGGATGGGAAACTGGATGATGTGTGTGGATTACACAGATCTGAACAAGGCTTCTCCCAAAGATTACTACCCACTACCAATCATCACCAAAAGATAGACGCTCTCACCAATTTTTCGATTAAATGCTTTCTTGATGCATATAAGGGGATCACCAGATCCCAATGTTAGAAAGTGATATGGAGAAGATTGCATGTATAACAGAAAAATGAGCATTTAGGTACCACATGATGCCATTCGGTCTGAGGAATGCCTGTGAAACTTACCAAAGGATAGTCGATAAGATCATCCGAGAAAAAATAGGAAAGAACTTGGAGGTGTATGTTGATGAAATGGTGATCAAGAGTACCCAATATAGGACTTTTGTGAAGGATGTAGTGCAGACCCTGAGGCGGTTCAAAGAAACAGGTATGAAACTAAACCCGCCAAGTGCCAGTTCAGGGTAGGAGCAGGGAAGTTCATGGGACACATGGTGTTAAACAAAGGACTACAAGAAAACACGAAAAAGGTTAAGGTGATTTTAGAGATGAAATCCCTCACGACTGTCAAGGATGTTCAGAGTCTAAATGGAAAGTTGGCCGCCATGAATTGTTTCCTTTCCAGGGAGACAGAGAGAGCACTTCCTTTCCTTAAAATGCTGAAGGGATGCGTGAATAAGAAATGATAAGCACAGTGGGGAGATAAAGAAGAAGAGGCATTTTTAGAACTAAAGGCGCACCTCAAGCAACACTCAATATTGGCCAGCCCAAAGCAGGGAGAAATGCTATACTTATACATAGCAGCTAGCAATGAGGTGATCAAAGAGGAACCTTTATGGGAGGAAAACAGGGTACAATGTCTAGTGTATTACGTGAGCCGAGCCTTACAGGAGCCAGAGCGCAGATACCCTGGACAGGAGAAATTAGCACTGGCCCTGTTCCACGATTCGAGGAGATTAAGACAATACTTCCAAGCACATCCGGTGATAGTTTTAACCAACCAACCCTTAAAATCGATCCTTACCCGCTAAGAAGCATTGGGAAGGTAGGTAAAATGAGAGGTGGAATTCGGAGAGCACATCATTGAGTATGTTCCTAGGAAGGCAACAAAGGGGCAAGCTATTGCAAATTTCTTGGCAGAAGTGCCAAAAGAGAAGGAGGAAGAGGCAGGGATGCAATTCTTAGCCAAATAGAAAACAACGGATCAAGGATCTCTGACAAGCCCGGAAGTGTGAAAGTTACACGTGGATGAAACTTCATGAGTAGAAGGAGCGGGGGTCGGGTTGATAATATTTGACCCATAAGGAGTAGAGCCAACATATGCCCTTCGTTTCAAATTCCTCGCTTCAAAATCCGAACAGGAAGTGTTGATAGCAAGGATGGAAATAGCCAAGAAGCTTGGGGCCAGGAAACTACAAGCCTATGGAGACTTAACACTGGTAGCCAATCAGTACAACGAGCAATACGCTGCCAGATGGCACACCATGATGAAATACCGCGACAGGGTCAAGAGTTTGGCCATTGAGTTCGAGGAGTTTGACATCACTAGGGCCCAGTGATTGCAGAACACCCAAGTAGATGCATTGAGCAAGCTAGAATCATCCGCCCACGTTTACCTAACCCAGGCTGTGATGGTGGAAGAGCTAGAGAACAGGTCTACGGACGAAGATTTGATTAGCGTGATACAAGGAGCATGAAGTAGTTTGGTAGCACCCATAAGGAACTACCTTTAGAATATCATATTTTCTCAAGAAGAGGCAGCAACATTAACTGTCAAGAGGAACACCGTCAACTACACCATGAAAGAAGGTATATATAGATGAGGCTATGTGGAGCCATGGCTCGGATGTGCAGACCCAGACCTGGCAAAAGTAGTCCTGCGAGAAAAACATGAAGGAAACTGTGGAAGTCATCAAGGGTCAAAGACCGTGGCATTGCATGCAGTTCGAGTAGGGTAATATTGGCCAACGATGAAAGTTTACGGAAAGAATGTCGTAAAAGGATGCCACAGGTTCAAAGAGCATGCCAAGGTGCAAAGACTCTCAGCAGAAGAGATGAGCAGAATTGATCACCATGACATTTTGCCAAGTGGGGAATTGACATTGTCGGGCCATTCCAAGAGGAAGTTGGAAGAAAGAAATTTTTGATAGTAGTCATTGAATACTTCACAAAGTGGGTGGAAGCTGAGGGTGCAGCGACCACAACGGGGAATAAAATCACGAACTTTGTGTGGAGAAGCATCGTATGTAGATTTGGGATTCCCCAAATCATGGTCAATGATAATGGGAATAGTTTGCATGCGACCCATTTCGCTCTTGGTGCAAGAGTTGAAGATAAAATAGCAGTTCACCTCAATCGCTCACCCCCAGGCCAATGGGCAGACCAAGGTGGCAAACAGGACGATTCTCTAAGGATTGAAGAAGAGATTAGGCCAATTGAAAACCGAATGGGAAGAAGAGCCGATGAGTGTGATATGGGCCTACCGGACTACACCCAAAACAGCAACGGGGAGTCCCCTTTCAGGCTGTGTTTTGAGAGTGAGGCAATCATCCCACCCAAAATAGTAGTACCCAGGAGATGGGTTGCAGCACCACTCACGCAGAAGAAGAATGATGAATTCGTAAGGGTCAAACTCGAGGAGTTGGATGAGCTAAGGGATAAAATGGCCTGAAATAGGCAGCGTACAAGTCATGGATAGAACATCATTAAAACACTAAGGCGAGCCCGAGAAACCTGAACCAGGGTGACCTTGCAATGAGGAAAAATGAAGCTAGTCATGTGCAAGGAAAGAATAATCTCAATCCAACATGGGAAGACCCCTACAAAGTAATCGAAGTGCTGGGAAAAGAGGTTAAAACTAGAAACTATGGACGGGAAGGCAGTGCCCGGAACATGAAACATTGCAAATATGAGGAAATACTAATCGTAATAAGGTATCAGTCATTTATGTACATGCTGTAAAATAGTTTTTTGTAAGAATTTTGTTAAAAGTAGTGCGGACCGCGGGTCACCCAATCTTTTTATAAGCTCGGAGAGGGCATGGCTCGGGAAGACAGTGCTCTAGACATGGAACATTACAAATTGAGGAAATACTACGCGTAATAAGGTAGACAGTGCCACAAATAGTTTTGTCAATCTCTGACACGAACCAAGAACCCGACACGGACCGACACGGACCGAACTCAACTCGAATCCGACCCAAGAAATATTGACCCGAACTTGCACCCGACACGATCGAATTCAACCCAAAACCTGAATCTGACCCAAGAAATATCGACCCAAACCCGCACCCGACACGACCGAATTCAACCCGAAACCTAAATCTGACCCGAGAAATATCGACCCGAACCCTCACCCGACACAGCCGAAGTTAACCCAAAACCCGAATCTGACCCGAGATATATATAGACACGAACCCGCACCCGACACGACCGAAGTCAACCCGAAACCCGAATCTGACCCGATATTTGGGCATGTATTGGTGAACGGAAGGGCCTCAAAAGTCAATATTAATTACTTGTACACATTTTTGGAAAATTACACTGTGGCCCAAAATTGTGTTACCCCAATATTTATTGCTCCAGAATACATGATTTTTTTTATTCTTACCTAAATATAAAAATAATAAATAATATATTTTTTGGTGAATTGTGGGAAAGCGCTAGTGAATGTTCTAGAGTAACTTAGAGTTGATTACATAGAAATAAAGAAGAGAAATCGAAAAGGATTACGGATTTGTTCTTGTACCCGATCAATGATAAATATTCCGTTACGGATTTGGAAAATAAAATGGGGGTGTATAGGGAAGCACCA
>JAULKM010100052.1:0-10636 GCA_032355605.1 Rubia tinctorum
TTTAGGGGCCAAAATCTCCATCACATGGAACGTGGTACACAAAAATTAGACATGGATGGTTACCCGGACATCAGGCTGTAGTTTGCTCACTCTGGTCAAGTTACAAATGAAGTCAAGCTCTATCTAACAAGCTTTTGGTTCCGGCCGAGAGTGTGTTCAACATAGGGGATGGAGTTCACACTAATTGGAATTTGGCAAGGCTATAACTAAAGGAAAAGAAGAAAGAAATGAGGCTACATAGTAACCAAAGAAGAAAGCAGAGAAGGAACAGAAGAAGGAAGGACACTCATATTCAAAAGAAAATGATGCAGAGAAGGAAGCTGTAAAAGAATCAAGTCAGTGGAAAAAATGACACACTCACATTAAAATCAGTACTACGGAGGATTGTTCCATAGAAACTTAGTTCCGTTTGGAAATCTGGCTAGGTTTTGCATTCACACATGGGGTGGATATGCAAATACTGGAATCGTTTCCAAACTATGGCTAAGTTTCTTTCTTTTTTGATAAAAGAAGGCAAAAAACTTGCCTTTTTTATACCAAGGTTGAAAGTTTAGGTTCCTGTTCTAAACTACATATAAAAACTATATCAATTCTTTTGGTGAGGATTGGGGATCCTAATAAATATCCCACCCATTAATATGGGTTTGATTTAAAATAAAAAAATATCTATACCCAAGAAATACCTAAGTGCACCAATGTCCTTCATGTGAAAACAAAGCTCAAGTATTTCTTGAATTCAGATATGAGAGACAAAGAACTACAAGCAATCACCAAATTATATGCATAAACTAGCACGTGCAAAGAAACTGAACCATGAGAGTAAAATGAAAGAGAGAAATCAGCCTTACTGTGAACAAATCCTAATACACGTATAGCCTGAGCCAAAAACCGGTTGCGAAGAGCTTGTCGCAACCCGTAAAGCGATTTCTGAAGCCGACAAACTATTTCGGGGGGCAGTATTGCCAGGAGGAGGGCACATAAACACCTCTTTGTGAATATCAATGTGTAGAAAAGTATTGTGAATGTCCATCTTATGAAGTTCACAACAACGAATGACTGCAACAGACAAATATAGGCGAACATAACTCTCCTTCAGATGAAGCAAAAAAGTCTCAGTATAGCCTGTTCCCTTAATACGACGATTACCATGAACCCCCAGACTAGTTTCCCGACGTTCAACAGTACCACCAGCTTTAAACATGGTACGATAAATCCGGACGGTGTAACAGGCATGTTTGACGCAGTCGGAGTAGCAGGTTGACGTCGGAAACTGAAGTGAACTAGCTTTCTGGAAATGTTGACGCCGACGATGAAACAAAGCTAGCGCCAGATTTTAGCATCAGAGAAGCAAGAACTGGGGTTCGGTGGTTGCAGGGGAAGATTGATCGGAGAGTAGCTGAGCATATGATCAGCAACGGTCTAGTGGTGATGAACCAACACCGCCAATTTTTTAATTTTGGAAAAGGCAGCTCGGATTGGTAGCATATGTAGGTCACAAGCGGACGATGATGGCAGCGTTTTCGGAAAATTTAAGAAGAAAAATTTAGGGTTTTAGGTTTCACGATTTTAGACTCTAATACCATGTTAAATTTAGTGGTATCTTGGTCTTTCATCTTAAAACCAGTAATATGTTAAATTTAGATGTATTTTGGGCTTTCATCTTAAAACCAATTGACATTAAGTGGAGGTGACCCAAGTTATTATTCTTGTACATAACCAATGTGGGATATATCATTCTAACAGTTTTACATTCTTTTAGAAACCATATGTTCGAATTTGTCAAGCAAAACTATGTGCTCTAGTAAAACACGTGTGTTTAAATTACAACACACATTAGTGTGATGCCAGTCTTACAGTTATAGTTGAAATTTTATTTTGCATCCTACATTTATTTTCCTCTATTTGAGTGCATGATATAATTTGCATCTGTTTAATTTGTTTACAAGATTATGCGCATTCAGTTTACTGTTGAAGAAAGACAAGATTCGAGCACAAAAAAAAAGAGAATATTGCTGCACGAGACATTCCCATTCCATTTTGTTCAGTGTCTGAATGTTTTAGGAGACAAGGAATCTTTGCCAGGGCTGATTCAATGGGGAAAGAGGAAGTTTTGGTATTCTTGGAATGACGAGTGCCATGCTACATCGTTTGAGCTGTTGGAAAAGAGTGAAGTGATGACAATGATTCGATTCAGTCTTCTTCAGTACGTATAATTGAGTTATTTGGTGTCTTGGCTGAGAAGGTGGAGGTGATATTGTGCTGATTTAGGAAGATGAGAGAAGTTCATTGCAAAACATTAGAAAACAGGTATATAGGCACCGGTACAATGATCTTGGGGAAAAATACTGGTGCTAAAAACTTCCGTGGCACCGGTTTACAGTCGAAAATTCTGAAAACCGGTGCCAGTTCCCAATTTCATCACCGTTTTACGGAAATGGGTGCCTTAAACCGGTACTCAAAATTGGATAGAGCACATGTATAAGGTGGAAACAACGTGAAGAACCAGGGCTGGAAATGTATCTATGTGAGTATTAGTGTTTTTGTGCACATAAAAAATGGAGGGAAAAACATAGCATCAGCTGGATTCCAAAAAGTCGGTGCCTGTAAAAAAAAGTTAGCACCGGAATAGGTTAAACAGGTGCCAGGTCAATGGGTCTCACACTAAAAGCCGATGGTTTTATTTTGAATTCAAGCACCGGTAGCCCAGAGATGACCTTACCGGTGCTGGAATGGTGTATATGGGACAAACTTTCGGTGGGAAAATTAACCAACAATGATTTGTTGCCATAAAACCGGTGCCAGAAGAACATTTAATGCTCACCAACCACTATTCAATGGCGGCTAAAAATTTTGATTTTGGGGAGAGAATGTCCTTTATTGTGTTTTTTTGGAGGGTTTTCACATTGAATACTGAAGTGAAGATGAAGACCCACAAAAGTTAATTTTTTTAATTGTTTGGCATGTTATTAATGATGAAATGTGCCTCAAATTATTTGTATGCATATATTTTGTGTGTTTGATCATGTTCATGGTCCTTGCATTCATGGAAGAAATGTGATTGTATTTTAGATTTCTTGATGTCATTAATACGTTGTTTAAGAATCTGAAATTGTTGTGTAAGTTTTGAATGTTGTTATGTGAGTTGTACATATGCTTTCCATAATTGATTTTAGATATTTAAACTTTTTCTAAGCTAGGGTGATTGTGTGGAAGTTTAATTGTGGTACATTCGTTAATTTGTGGAGATGGAACGTGCAATTGAGAGGCGTATTGCACCGTTAGTTGGTTGAGCAAAAAATATGTTGATTTTTGGAGGAGGTTTTAGAGCACGCATTTGGTTGTGAGAAGCAAGTGTTATGTCCTTATCGTGATTGCATGAATCATAACCGTAGTGGTGATAAAGACATCATGAAACTTCACTAGGTTAGGAGAGGGTTTGAAAAAGATTATTTGGTTAGGACTTTTCAAAGTGAGAAAGCCCCGAGGGGGTGGTTATCAGTAGTAGAGAGAGTGTTTCAGAGACTTAAATTTAGATGGCATGTGTGAAGAGGTTGTCAATGAATTTTGGGGGAGGACCGAGGTTTTGTCTAATTTCTTTGGAGAGAAGGACACGCTTTTTTAACTTGGTTGCCATGAGAAGGATATTGAGGTGTCATATTTGATTGAATTCTTTAATATGAAAGGTGTTGGTAAATGGAGCGACACTAACATGAAAAAGTTTCTAAAGTTCTTGAATGAGAAACTCACGTTTGGTAACGAGATATCGGACAACCTTTACTAAGAGAAGAGAATTCTGTGTCCGATGGGATTGGATTATGAAAATTACATGCTTATCCTAATGATTGTGTTTGGTATAGGGGTGACTAGGAGAAGGAGGTGTCATGTCCCACATTCCTTGTGTCATGCTATTAGAAAAGGGTAAATGTTGTTGTCAACAGAGATGCTGAGGTAAAGTTAAGGAAACAGGTTCCAGCAAAGCGCTGAAGAGGTTTCTTATTCTGATGCTGAAGAGGTTGAAGAGATTTTTCAGGAATTCAAATGATGCAAAGAACATGACATGGTACATGCGAAGGGGTTTTCCTCAAGATGATGTGATTCGTCATCCAGCTGATGTCGACCGCTGGATGAGATTCGATAAGAGGTATCTGGAATTTCGCCATTGTGCCAAGGAACTTAAGGATGGCTTTGTGCACTGACAGAATCAACCCGTTCAACAACATGTTATCTAGGCACTCTTTATGGCCAGTGATTCTGGCCATATACAACCTTCCACCGTATTTGTGTATGAAGAGGAAAAATTATATTGATGCCTTTGTTGATTTCACACCTAAAATACCCTGGAAATCACATCGATGCTTATCTACCACTTTTGATAGAAGATTTGAAGGTTCTATGGTCCGAGGGGGTTTATGTGTTTGATGGTTTCAGGGAATCGATGTTCAATTTGAAAGCAATGATGTTTTACCATAAATTATTTTCCACCATACGGAATCCTTTGGGGTTATGTTTATAAGGGGCATAAGGCTTGCCGATCTCATGTGGAAAGAGTCCACAAATTACCAACAGTTGAAGAATGGTCGCAAGATAGTGTATTTGGGTCACCGGAAATTCCTCCCCTTGAAGCATAAATCGCGCGAGGATGCATTTCAGTTTGTTGGCGGGAAGGAGGTCTAAAAGGCACCAAGACCATTGAAGGGGGGTAGTTATCAACAACAAGGTTAAGAAATTGAATGTTGTTCTTGGGAAGAAGGTGAAGAAGGTGGGTGCGGCTGTTGATGGTCCTTGGAAAAAGAGGCCGGTTTTATTTGATTTACCATATTGGGAGTATTTGTAGGTTCGTAACTGTTGGTTGTAATGTACATTTAGAACAATGTGTGTGAGAGTTTGATTGGTACGTTACTCAACATTCCTGGGAAGACGAAGGACAGCTTGAATGCACAAATAGAGTGTTTGGAGCTTGGAATTTGATCAAACCTAGCCCTACAAGTGAGAGGGAAGCTAACATACTTCCATTTTCCCCGTACAATTTGTCAGTGGATGATAAGAGATCGGTTTGGGAGTGTATCTATGGAATCAAGATACCATCCAGATAATCTTATAATTGTAGTCTCTTTGTGAAGAATGATTTGCATTTTAAAGCCTTAAAATTCCGTGATTGCCATATTCTTAAGCAGCAATTGTTGCCCATTTCCATTCGCGATGTTTTGGAGGAAGATGTGTGATTTTGCATATAACGCTTAATCTGTTGAAGAGGGAGGGTTTTTTTGTGATAAGTCATTTGAGAACTACTTTCCTCCATCCTTCTTTGACATAATGGTTCATCTAGTCATTCATTTTGTTCAGGAAATTCATCTATGGGGTCCCATGGGGATGCATTGGATGTACCCTTTCGAGAGGCACATGGGTGTTTTCAAAGGTTTTGTTCACAATCGTAGCCTTCCTGATGCGACCATTATGCAATGGTAGGTGACTGAGGAGATCATTGAATACTGTACTTCGAATTTAGTTGGTAAACAATCGGTTGGATTACCTTAACAAGCGCACTTTGATAGGAAGAATGAGGTTGCACGCTCGTAAGACACACTTCATACACCCTTCTATGCTGAGGTGATGACATTTAACCTTTACATATTAAGGCATAGTTGCGAGACTACAATCTATGTTCAAGAGCACATGTCAATATTACAAGCCCCATATCCAAAATGGGATTCAAAAAAATACAACTGGAGCTTTCTTCGACATTTTTGAATTGGTTTTATGATCATTACAATGTGGACAACATGCTAGTAAACTTTGTACCTTTACATGAATGCCGAACTGCATAGATGAATTTGCATTATGATAAGAATTTTTGTATATCTTGCAATTATGCACATAGTGTTAATTTACATTAGTTACCTTTGTTTATACCTAGCCTTCTAATGTTTGTAGATGTTCCTCAACACTAGTTTTGTTTAGGTTTTTATGCTTCATGGAAGGTTTTTGTAAAAATTCTATAGTGGAATTTGTAGATATACCCAAAACTCCATCGAAGAGGTTACGCAATGCATCTCCCTCCACTCCGGAGATGCAATCCTATATTAAACAGCAGGAGTAGAGGTTCTTTTTGAAGAGTAATAGGCTACTCAAATGAACTTACTGAACAAGGCGACCTTTCCCAAAGAGAGAAATAGAAGTATCTCCCCCATTTGAAGAATTTTGTCCGGGTACTTGGATGCAAAAAATTGCTTGACACGCCTCCCATGTTTAACTTCGGTGAGTTCTATGCTAATTTGAGGTAGGGTCCAATGTGGGAAGAGCCATTATTTAGGGTCAAAATGTTCCTTTTTAAGAGGATGAATATCTTGCATTCCAATTCAAGACTTTTAATGGTAGGGACCTTTCCAAGGCAAATACGAAGGAGATCGTGAAGATAGTTTGCAGGCTGGGAACCGACGTGGATTCTCTAGTCAAACCCGCTTGGTCAAAGACTCCCAAGAATCACCTCACGCCCGACATGAATGGATGGTACCACTTCGTGGCCTATATAATTAGCCAAGACACAGTGAACCCGGAGGTTGACAGTATGAGGCTGATGTATTTGTACGCAATCAAGAAGAAACTGCGATGGAATGTAGAAAGGCAAATGGTGCGATCATTGAGGCAGGATGCTCAGAACAAAGGTTTTTTTGGTTTCTGTAGACTCATTTCCGAATTGTGCATAAGAGCCGGTGTCCCCCATTATCAGCACGATATATAAGGGCAACTAAAGGGGCAAAATGGCTTCTGATAATGTTGGTCATTTGCTGGAATCTAGATTCGCGGCATTAGAGGTTGGTGTCCTAAGTCTTCTGAGAAAATCCCAGTATTAGGTCATAGTGCGATCACATGGGTAAGGTTTTTGAGTATCAGTTCCCCAATGCATTGAAAGAACTTGGACCGTTCCCTTCATTCGCAGACCCTCGCATTGAGAAGTCTGACGTGGGAACCAGCTCAGAAGATGTACAGATGTTGGATGAAGAGCCGTTCACTAGCTATTATTCATGATTTTCTATGAAAAAATTGTAAACTATGATTGTTTTGTTTTTAATTTTATCAGACGTTCAAAAAATGACTTTATTATTTTGATGACACAATATTATTATTATTCAGGGAATCTACCTTCAGCAAGTTTTTGTATTTAATTTATAGTTGCAAGAAAATATGATTTTTCTTCACTAAATCCATACTTCATTCCATCATTTAATCTACATGTATTGTTACTTATTAATTTTTTCAAAAAAAAGTTTGAAAGTATAAAATACCTTTATTAAGGAAATAATAACGAAATTCAAGTGTTTTAGAGTAATGGATAAGGCTTTTCACCCACTTTTTGGCAACACTGTAATATAAAAAATGTTGTACATATTTTGTATTTTAAATTTTGAGGGTGGTCCATTCACCCAATCATGTCCAAGTCGGTTTGTTGTGATGACATATTACCCAATTTCAATATGGAATCACCAATTTTACATTCCGACAATTGCAAAATTCTTGGAGGGAACTAATTAGAAAAAGGCAAAAATATCACTCTTGGATCCAAATGACAATCCGATCAGATATATTAGTACTTAATGAAATCAAGACGTACATTCCAATGTCAAATCATAAAATATTTTAATATAGTGTGGGAAAAACTTACAAACAGTGATTTCCGTTTTGACCTCTTAGCTTCTACGTAGCAAAGAGTAAGATACTACAAGACATGTACTAGCGCTTTATTACATTTCATTAAAACATCATTTTCTATTTAAACACTTATATTAACCCAGGAATACCCAATTTGAAGTTAATTTGAGTTTATCAGGAAGGTGTAACGCAATATTGAGCAATAGTGTAATTTTTTCAATGTTAAATGCAAACCCTTTGTGGCAATCCGGCTGACACAGATTCGCAACATAGGACCTATGGAATATTCAATTGAATAACTTTAAGTCCAATTGGTTATCCAGGATGATGGAAAATACTCCCCTACCCTAGTTGGGCATTATGTTAATTCTTAAAAAATTGCGGGAATTTAATATAGGCACCCGTATGTTCTTCAAAATAACCTATGCGAAAACATTCTAGGAAATGAATGTGTATATTTTGATGTGAAATGTTGGCCGGAAATTAAATTTTTCATTAAATTCAATACAACTTTGGTTTAAAAACCGGTGCTAATACAAAATTTTAAATTCCTCCCAAATTCAACTATTGGCACCGGTATTTATCATTTTAGTACCGGTATTGTAAAACTGGTGCTAGGATAGTAGCCAATTACATTATTTGGTGCACTTAAGTAGCTTTGAGCAGCTTCCTTTGAATTATTCAGCACCAGTTTTTCTTACCCATCACCGGTATATTAACCGGTTCTATGCACTTTGAAAATATTTTCAAACTTTGCTCTCGGGTTGGGAAAAATTATTTTATGTAGCCTCATGCAACTGCCTTGCCATTTTTAGCACCCATTTATCAATACCTAGCACATGTGTTTAAACCGGTGCTTTATACTTCAAATTTAATTTCAAACTTTGCCCTCGGTTAGGACTTAAAAATTATTTTATGCAGCCTCAAACAACTGCCTTACAGTTTTTTAGCACCGTTTAATTTTTTCACAGCACTAATATAAATACCATTTTATGTACTTATAATGTTTAAAAATGTACTGGAAGCTTGTAAACATTATTTAACAGCGGTTTGATGCCCAATATACCAGTGCTGACTTTACTAGTATAAAAGCGGACCAATCACCTTCGGTATAACTGTCGTGTTTTTCTCTTAACTCCCACAAAATTAACTGTTTCTCCACGTTCTCAACCATTTATTCCTCCATTAATCACCATTACCCCACATCTTCAATAACACATTATATAAGAACCCAAAAAATAATCCATTTCGGAATCGAACATATAAGAATCTCCATATCTTCCACTCGATGTTGGTGAAATGACTTTGAATATGTTTCTGGACAAAAACTTGAGAAGTACGTCATGATTCCTTCAATTTTCATTGGGGCAAAACCCTAACTTGCGTAACATTGAGTGAAATTTGTATCACATTTTATGTGTTCGATGAATGTATCAATCAATTTTTTTTAATGTTAAGTTATGTTGGGTTATTTTTTTGCGATGTTTAAATGTGATTTTGTTGACCATGTGATGTTGAAGTTTTTTGGAAACATGTGTGAGATATAGCTTTAATCGTGTGATGTTTGTAGTGTTCAATATGAGGTGCATGAAATATAGTTAATCATGTGGTGCGTAAGTGTGATACTCAATGGTATGTTCTAAAATGTGTGACATGCACACTATGTGTGCAATGTTTGAAGGTTTAAATGCGAGGTGCATCACATATGGTTCATATTGTGATCTTGTAGTGCGATGTTCATTGGTATGTTGTTTGGTATGTGTATTCCGATGTTGAATGGTATGTTGTTTTGCAATGTTGATTGGTATGTTGTATTGCGATGTTGATTAGTATGGTGATGGGTATGTTCAATCTGAGGTGTATGAAATATTGTTGATGGTTTGATGTTGAAGTGTGATGTTGTTGAGTTTATTATACCTTATCCATTCTACCGGTGTTTTCATATGTAAAATGTCTCCTAAAACAAAAAATGTGGCCGAAAATAGGAAGGGGAATGTCCCTGCAGTGAAACAAAATATGGTGGAAAAAAAGAAATTACTTCTGAAGGCGAGCAAGAGGAGGTTCAACCGATGGTACCCCTTAAGATAGAATTTGAGGAAGATGCAACGGATCTAACAGGTACACCCGAGAGGGAAGTTCTAGAAGAGAACGAGGGTGATAGGGAGGACAAACCCCTTTGCGATCCGAAGAATTATGACTTTTCGAAGGCAGACGGGCATCAGGGAAAGGCGTTAGACTAATTTGAGATAGCCAATTAGTGTAGGGGATGGAGGATAGCGATGTGCCGATCGTTGATGTTAACCAAGGAAAGAGACAATATCCCCATCGCCTTCGAGGAAATTGTTGTTGTGTTGGTTTCTGTAAGTAGCAAATTTGTGAGATTTTTCCCTTTGTTATCACTTGGATTTGGATTTGTTTTACCGTTGGATGTTAGTTTTTCTTTTTTTGATGATTGATGTTTAGGATGTTTTCTTTTAGATGTTGGATATTTTAGATTTCTTTCATGATATTTTTCCTTTGTTTATGGTTTAAATCCATTACTCCTGGAAATTTTGAAAAGAAAAAGAAGAATAAAAATGAACCCCCTAAGTTGAAAACCCGAGAGGACAATTGAGGCAACATTGGGGGCCCGGATAGGTCGAAAACCCTTAAAAAGTAAATCTGGATAGGTGGCCATCGCGACTCGCGACACTTCTATCGTGACTCGCGACGGCCAGAGTACTCTGCCCTAAAGTGATTTAATCTCTTTGGTCTTCCTGTAGTCTTCTCTTCTTCCTTTCTCTGGGTCTTCAAAAGTCTTTATAGTATTCAAAATGGAGTCTTCAAGGTCTTCAAATCTTCAACAATTACCTCGTTCTACGAAACTCTTATTACAAGTGACAAAAGCGATAAAGTCGCTCTCAACTCTAATTATAGGAATTCAAGGTAAAATAGAGTATCCAAAGCATAAAAGTCTACCAAAATGAGTACAAAAGATCCCAAAATAACT
>JAULKM010100053.1:0-10636 GCA_032355605.1 Rubia tinctorum
AACTAGGTAGGGTTATTTTTGCACTAAAAATTATCTGAGAGTTATATTGGCACTTATGTCAAGTAGGTAAGGTTATAAAAGCATTTTTCTCTAAATTAAAAAGTCATCTTAAAACCGAGAAAAAGGAGGAAAAAAAAGCAAGATCCTAAAGTTCTAGTTAATGAGACAAAGACACCGACAGGCGACAGACAACACAAAAGTTTCACAACGAATCCCTTAGAACAGGCATGTCCTCTTCAAGAACTGTGTCTGCTCAATATAAGGAAGTTCCCTTCCAATGACATACATTATCAAGATCATTGAATTATACTAACAGGATTCATCACAGAAACAACATTCTACCCTGGGTGAATGTAACAGTTCACATATTCCTAAAAACGTAAAACACACAACCTTAGATCAAAACCTCGCACCTAGCCATAATTCTTCATAAAAAGGACCTGTTACATCATCAGCATACGCCCTCCGCACACCGGAGTTACATATCCCCTAATTCACAACACCGATCAATGATGAACATATTCTATGGAAACAGACATCCAATAACTTATTCCTAACACTGTATTTCCACAAATATACTCTCTACGATGCCTAAAATAGATGCAAAAATGTTCAACAACACCAATATTGCTGAAAGGAATATATCAAGAAAACAGGGATGGCAGTCTTAACTCCTACAGACCTAAACAAGCAGTAGATGTCGAATACGGACACTATAACTAGCCAAAACCCATACTACCAGAATTTTTGTTCAAGATAACACCTGTTTGTACAAGTCAGAACATTAACCCCCAATTGCAATTCAGCATTACAAATAGCACCCAAAATTATATCGGAAGACACATATCACTCCATGAAACCTTAATTGCATACTACACAATTTGCTAATCAGAAAAACAAACATAAACACGAAATTAAAAAAGCAAGCATCGCAATTCACAATCCCTAATTTCACCAAACACAATTCTCCATTAAAAGCCAATAGAAAGCATTGCAATTACACATTAATCCAAAAGACAGCAATCACCACACAAGCGTCCAGCGTTAAAACTTCAAATTACACATCAATGAAGAAGCCAAACCAAACCCTAGACCCCGACGAGACCACGAATTAGTAGTAGTATTACACAGAGGGTGGGGAGAACGGAACTCAATTGTAGTAGAGCTCGAGGCCCATGCCATCATGAACTTCATAGTCCTTGAGGGTGATGTGATCCTTATAGACGTTGTACCACTTCTGGATGCGGATCTTCTCGGCGCGGGTACCGGTCTGCGCCGCCACCAGCTTCTTCAGGTCTCCGATCGTGTCATCCTCGTTGCACTTCACGCGCACCTTCTTCCCAAGCCGATCGTTCAGAACCACCTCGATCATCTTCGCCTGCTAAACCCTTGATTCCTCTCCCGACAAAACAGTGTTCGCTACGATTCTCTTTTTTTTTAATATTTCTTTGAAGACCATTCTTCTTGTATATTTATACCCGGATTGTGAACCGCCTCTCTGTTTTACCTTTTTACGACTCGGATTCGGGTTCCTTGGGAGTTTCCTTTTTCAAAATCAAAACAATTCTTTTTTTAACGGAAGGAATGGAGGAAGATGATTTTTCAATTCCTAGTCCTTTATTAGAGGAATGTGCTAAAATAATCATATGTATCTCTTACGTCGCCGATGCAAATATAAGAAATCAGGAAGTATCAGATTAATTCTAACATATTAATGTGTGTGTCAAATTAATCATGAATTGTTTTAACTATTAATCAATAATCAATGGAAAGTTTGGCCGAATTGAATGAAAAAACTATTTTACACCATGAATAAAAAACAAAAAAATTAAATAGACAATAATGTCCTAGTTCAAGTCAAGTACACGTTTTCCCCATTTTCTCCTTATTTTTCCTTTCTTCTTCCTGCTAAATTGTTCTCTCTCTAATTAACCTTTCTCCTTCATCCATAAAATCAACTACAAGAACTATCAAATCGGATCAGTGGTTCACATGTGGCAACACAAAGAAGTTGAAGAAAAGAGGCACTGATGGGCGCATGGCCCGTGCAATTAGGCGTGCGCCCGCGCACCCAAAACAAGGGGCAAAATCAGCCCTCAAAAGAAAAACCCACAACTAGCGTGCCTCTACTACTTTTTTAGTTTTTCTTCACCAACTCTTGTACTATAAATATCTTCTATCTTATCCTCTCCTCGTAACTTTTCTCTTGGCTCAAAATACTCTCCCCAAAACCCTAGTTCTTCATTTTCTCTATCTTTTCCATCTTTATTGTGTATGCATATGTTTGGCCTTTGTAGTATGGTTTGTATTAGCTAAACCCTTAGTCTTGGTAGCAATTGATTGAGGCTTCCTTGCCCATGTCTTGAAAATCATTTCTATCTATTTAGTGCTTTGTCTATTGTGCATTTATGAATCTTTAATGTTGGTTGTTGGCATCATTTATGTTATTTGAAGTTTGGTGATATGAAATGCTTGTATGATACTTGTTAGGAGTTGATGAAAGTAGCTAATTTCTCCTCTTTTGACATGAAATCCAAGAGTATGAGTTAGAGTTTCTAATTGAGTTTATGAAGTTATAATTTCTAGATGAATATGATAATGTTGAATCCTTTTTAAGTTTATTATAAGGTAGAAAGTACGAGAAGGCATTGAATTTTGAAGATTCTTGGCTAATTTTAGTAAATGGATAAACTGGTTCAATGCTTAGACATTTGGTTTAGTGTTTGTAAGTATTACCAAGCTTGTTGATTCTTCGTGCATGATGGTATTAATGGGATATCTTTAGGCGTTTCTAGACTAAAGGAGTCATTAATGATGTTTACAAGAGATATCGAATTCACTAGGAAAATCTCTCTTCTTCGCGAACAGATTTGATTTGCCACTGACTACTTAATTGTATTTAGGAAGTACTTTAGGGCTATAAATTGTAACTTCAGAGATACGACGATGACCTCCCATTTTTGGCATCGCTGTCGGGGAAGAGACATTTATTTTTAAGTGTTTGGGCATATTATGGGTGAATGTTGGCTAGTTGTGTAAATATGTGCTAGTTTGTTTTTATTTGGTTTTTAGTTGATTTTCGATTAGCTTGAAGATGTATTGTTCGAGTTCTTGGTGTATGGTTTGTACGCGATCCTCTTCACAAGAACCCCTACACTACGACTCTGAGTTAGAGTTGAACTTGAAAAGGGCTAGAAGGCTTGCGTGAACCTTCTACTTCCATGGAGAATCAAGAAGATCATCTAGAAGGAGAACCTAAACACCCTCACCTTCAAGAAGGAGGTGTTCCGTTGAGGCAAATTCCATTGAGGGGGACTATGGCTCCCAACCTTGAGCAACAACCGATGTGCATCACTTATCCGGCGGTTGGGCCAAATAGGCACTTTGAGCTAAAGTCTGGGTTAATACACCAGCTACCTTCCTTTCTAGATAAGCAAGGGGAGGACCCCAATAAATATCTCTCCGGCTTTCACATGGTTTGTTGTGATATGATTCATGAAGGAATGGATGAAGAGCTTTACAAGTTGAAAGCCTTCCCGTTTTCACTAAGAGTTGCCGCAAGAGATTGGCTCCACCACTTTCTATCCGGGAGCATAAACTCATGGATTCAGTTGAAGAGGAAGTTTCTCTCTAATTAATTCCCAGCCTCAAAGCCTGCCACCTTGAAGAAGGAGACTAGAAACATCCTCCAATGGCACGAAGAGTCATTATACTACTATTGGGAGAGGTTCAAGAAGTTTCTCTCAAGTTTTCCATGCCATATGTTATTTGGAGGGAGATTTGGTCTATTATTTTAAATGTTCTTTTTGACGAGAAGCAAAGGCTGGTGAGGAGATCTTGTGGTGGTTCCATTGGGAACAAGAATTTCGGAGCGGCTATGGAGCTCTATGAGGAGTTAGCCGAGGAGTCGAGGACATTTAGTTCTACATTCAATTTGAGAAGACAAAATCCGAAAAATACAAGTGCTCCCTCCAACAACGGAAAGCTTGAGGATCAAATGTTGGCCCTAATTTCTATGGTAAAATCTTTGATGGCTAAACCCGGGAATGTGCCGCATGTGAAGTCATGTGAAATTTGTTCATCGGCGCATTCTATGGATAATTATCCTTGGTTGAAAGATGATTATATCAAAGAGGTAAGTGTCATGGGATACCAAGGATATCAAGGGAATCAAGAGAATCAAGGTTGTCAAGGTGGTCAAAGCTACCAAAATCGGCCTTACAATGCAGGTAATCGAGATCATCTGAATCTCCGGTATGGAAATGCTCAAGGAGGGAAAATGCAAAACACTACCACCCTCAAAAACAACAATACCGGCCTCCATAAAATAATTTCCTAAGGCTCCAAGATAAGCCGTATGATCAAGGAGAAAGTTTGGGCTTGTCAAAAGATGAAGTGATGCAAGCCATTGGGAGATTGAGCTTATGTGCGGAGAAGGCCGAGAAGTTTCAAGAGAAGAGTGAATTAAGCATCAAGAACTTGGAGACTCGAGCGAGTCAAATAGCTCAAATCTTGAGTCGGATGGAGGCAAGAGAAAAGGAAAAACTTCACCGGTCATCTTCAGTCGCAGCACCACTGATTGGCGCGTGGAATTCACGCGCGAGTGGCCAAACTCGCGTAAAGGGCTGTTGGCGCGTGACCTCACGCGCAAGTTTGGTTGTGGGCGCGTCAGATCCATGTGCTGAATATCTGATGTGCCACTGCATATCCGTTGCGGTTTCTATGCGTGGGGAAGTGGTGGACGCCGATGAGAAGGAGAAAGCTGATGATAAAGTCAGGGTGCAGGAGACCTGTCCGCTCGAGGCCTGAGGACAACGCCAAAGAATTTGTCGCCGAGAAAGATGAAGATGACCGGTGAAGACGAAAGGTGCCATATTATCGCCGAGGAAGTCTGAAGACGACCGGATTGATGCCGAGGAAGTCTGAAGATGACCGGTGAAGACGAGGGAACATAAGGATTGTTCAAGATTCTCTTGCCTCCATCCGACTGATTTATTTTGACACTTCTCAACCGGAGCTTAACCCTCGACAAAATGTGAGTGTCATCTCATTGAGGAGTGGTAAGTAGGTGAAGAGGCCCCAAGGCAAAAGTGTTGTTAGAGGGTGCTTGAGAAGGAGAAATATTTTTATAATGAGGCCAAAGATTTGGCTAAGGAGAAGGTGAGTAAGGGTAAGGAAATTGAAGAGGAGACCATTGTGCCAAGGTCGGGATCAAACCCGAAACCTCATCCTCTCCTCACAAGGAAGCTTAAGTGTCGGAGATCCCTATCTATGTGCCAGAACCATACTTTATGGAGGCATTGAAGGATAGGAGAACGAAGGAGGACAACAAAGACATCTACGAAGTATTTCGTAAAATGTGAGGTAAACATTCCACTCTTAAATGATATGAATCAAATTCCTAGGTATGCTAAATTTCTTAAGGAATTGTGTGCCGCCAATAAGAAACAAAATGAAGAGTAAGAATAAGAGTGGAAAGAGTGATTATGTCTCCGCCATGTTTGATAATGAATTACCTCATTAATGTGATAATCCCAGAATGTTTACAATCCCTTGTTTGATAGGAGGAAAATGTGTTAAAAAGAACATGCTAGATTTAGGTGCTTCAATTAATTTGATACCATATTCTTTAGAAGAGTCTAAATCAAGGAACTTTGCACAAAATCGGGGTTGTTATCCAACTAGCCGATCACTCTAGCACATACCCAAAAGGTATCGTGAATGATGTGTTGGTGAAAGGGGACTAGTTGACATTCCCCGCCAATTTTTATGTTCTTGGTATAGAGAGTGAAACTCATGCCATGCCTATTTTATTAGGTAGGTCATTTTTAAAGACTTCGAGGACAATAATCGATATGCATAAAAGAACCCTAACCATGGAGTTTAATGGGCGAAAAGCAGAATTTGACACTAATTTCTATTGATAATCCTAGTATATACCACTATTGTCAAGCTATTGATGTTGTTGATGATTTAAAGAAAGAGATGCTTGAGCCCAATGATGGTAGTTCCTTGAATGTTTCCCTAGATAATGCTTTAAATGATGCTTCTATTGCAAATGTTGTCATTACTGACCTGAAGAAAAGAAACAGTGAGGAAGGCCCTTTTGGGGAAGCAACATCCAACACCCATCGTGTGTCCATGGGAAAGCCAACAAGAGGGAGTTTCCCCCTTCTCATGTGAATATTTCGGTGGTAGAGTGCAAACCACCACCGAAAGTTCTTAAATGTTCATCCCTTGGAGAAGGAGAGAAGCCCCTGATTGCTCATTTAGTTGAGATTACCTAGGAGCATTGTTGAGCATGTTGAAGGAGTGATATGCCCCAAAAATATAGCCACTGGATCTGCTGCTTCGGCTAGTCAGAACCTGCAAGATAAAGCCCCCAGAGTGATCCGGGGGGAAAAGTCTCTGACGCTTAAATCGAAAAGAGATCAAATCAAAGTAGGAATGAATATTTAAGTATACGGTGTTAACTTTCTCCTTTATATCAGAAGGTTGATAGGACAACTTTTTTGTTTACTTGTGCTACAAGTACTTGACTCTTCCCTTGGTCGGCCCAGGGGTTATTACCCAATAGATATTACAGTATGTGCAAATGGAATAACTTGGCCTGGCTTAGCTAGACATTCGGGGCCGGGTAGAATTCACATTATCATAAGCTCCTAAAAGGTTGAGGGTTCAAATTTTGAATTCACCCCATATTACCATTTTTTACCCCAGGGCTTCGACCCTCGGTATGATCGCTTCGAACTCTTTACTTGGTCACGAGGGAAAATCTCCGAGTTTCTTGAGAGTTTGAAGGTTAACACCAGAAATCAACATGGGATCCTTTGAACCAGCTCTAGTTTCGGGCTTCGAACAGAGTCATTTGTAAAAGGGTTTGATCCTCAGCTTTAATGAAAGACTCGGGGATATGAGTTTCCCCCAAGTTTATCTATATGTGTGAGGTACCCAGGATTTACCGAGTAAGAATAGAGGACTACGATCTCCCATTTCTAAGGAGACTTCAGCTAGAGAAGTGGAAAGGTTATAAGGGCGCGTATCACCTAGTGATGCCTTTGAGCGCATGAAGCTTGCATGAACTTCTACGAGCGCAACTTTCCTCATTGATTTTGGGGAATATTTTACCCACGTGGCCCACTATCCCATGTTTTCTTTTATGATTGGCGGCCCGAGGTAATCATTGTTTTTCTTTTCAGCTTCTATAAATACCTCCTCTAGGGTTCTTTACTTACTTTCTTATTAAAATCTCCCAAGTCTTCATTCTCCTTCTTGTTATTGAAGACATGTCGCTTTTCCAGAGAACTCTGGTTGATTTGCTTCAGTTCAACCCCTTCCAGCCAACCTTTACCAGCAAGTCCCTTTTTCTCCTTTTCATTAACCTCTTCTTACTTTTTTCTTTCATTTCCCGATGTCACAAACAACAAAGGGGGAAAAGGGATATTCCTGCTGATTTTCCGGTTGCTCCTGCTACTGGCAGAGTTTATAACTCTCGCTTCCAGGAATCCGGTGTCATACCTTCATTGGTGGCGGAATACGGTTCATCTTGTGAAAGAGATTGGGAAGAGGCGATTAGACACCCCACGTCTTCTTTGGGTTTTCATCGGAAATGGGTTACCTTGAAAGAAAGGGTTCAGAGGAAGGTAAACATTCAGAGAGATAAGAAGGGTCAGTGTTTTATTTACCAGGAGATTTTAACCTCTACATTTGAGAGCTCTTGACCCATTACCATAGAAATTACCCATATGTTATCAAGACCCCCTCCATCGTTAGAGTTCCCGAGGATTTGGGGCTGGAGGTCCCTCAAGAAGATGAAACCCATAGGTCTCCCAGGATCGGAAGGTGCGTCATATATAAGAGACACTTTAGATTTGGGCTCTGTTTCCCCCTTCCACATATCCTCCTTCGGCTTCATGAGGAGTACCGAATCAATTTGGCCCAACTGTATTCAAACGTCGTTCTTTATACCATGGCATTCATGACCCACTACGAAAACCTGGGAATTAATCCCAGATATAAACTTTTTAGATCCCACTATTACCTTTCTCGCAGAAATGATGTGGTTCATAATGATACCACCATAAAGGGGATCCTAACCCTTAGAAATAGGTTTTCATATCACCCCATTAAGACTTCCTCTAACTGACAGGACTGGCATAAGCTCCCAATCTATACCTTCGATAGCGAGGTCGATTGTTATTATGTTCCAAGGTGGAATGGGAAGCCTTGATTCGAGAACACCTTGAGCTACTGCGTTCCTAATTATATGGTTGCCGATAAGGATAGATTCTTAGGCGATTCCCTAGACATAACCACCTATGGGAAGAACGTATACGATTACTCTTAGTCGTCTGAGGTCTATGAGAAATGGGACTATGGTCAAGATCCGATTTTTATTAAGCTACCCCATCCTTCCCCATTTTTAAAGGTGCCCTCTACCGAGAAGAAAAACAAGAAGAGAAAAGAGGGTGAAGCTGGCATTCCCAAGAAGGGTTAGAAGAGGGATCTCCCCATTTCAGAGGAATTGACTTTGAAAAAATCGAAGCCTGGTCATTTGGGACCCATAGAGCCTCCGTTTGCGATCGAAGGCCAGGAAGTCGTCGAGGTCACGAAGGTTCCTTTTCAAAATACCCCCCCTTGGTCGAAGGTGTTTGCGATGTTTATTTTTCTATTGTGCAGTATTTTAATTTTATTATGTTTTACTGACACTTTTCTCCCCATTTTTTGTTTCAGTGGGCTTCTGCGATGAGTTCATTGAGGTCGAGACTAATGAGGAGGAGGTTCCCTTTGAGGAGCTTCTTAAGAGCTCTCCCCCAGAGTTTCCTGATGTGGCCACTAGCCAGAAGAGGGATCGCAAGGGGTCCTTTTGTCGTGGCCCTAGCCCTCGGAGGTAGAAGACCGACGATGAGGCTCGATTTGAGCTCCCCATTATCTCTCAAGTTGATCTTACCTCGGGAGTGGCTAGCCCTATGCCCTTAAGCTTGGTGGAGCCTTCTCTTGCTAAGTTTCCCAGGGTTTCAGCTACCATGGGGCACTCAGCTCCATCTTTGGCGAAGGCCCAGTTAGCCAAGAAATCTACCGCCAATGCTACCGAGGCCACTGAAATTTGGTGGAAGATAGAGAGTGCCCACTCCGAGTACAAGGAGTTGGAGGAGCTTCGAGAGAAGCTAGCAGAATCAGAGGGACTCAAAAAGAAATTGCAGGAGGCCAAAGGATCCATCAAGGCCCTGTCCAATGAAAACGCTCGATTATAATAGCTCTACTCAGTTGAGCATCAGGCCTCCCTCTTCGAGGCTTATATCAATAAGCTGGTGAACACCTGAGGGTGTTGAGAGTTCTTCTCGTCTTTGTCCAGGACCTGCATGGGACTGACCAAGAATGCCCTTTCCACTTCTCTGAGAAAGGACCTCCCAGCGGAGTATGCCACTATAATGGATGTTCACAAGAACGGGATACGGTCTTCGTAGCTTGATCACCTCTGGTGGAAATCCATTCAAGACGGTGGCATCAAGCTCCCTCCACTCAAGCACCTTAAGGCCAAGTGTAGGCCTTCCTCTTCAGGCCTCCCCAACTAGATCAATCGAGTCATAGCATAGGAGAAAATGTATGTTGTTCATATATTTATGTATCTCCTATGCTTTGATATTTATAATTAATTAAATTTATTTTCATTACCTTAGTGTTTTATTTACTAGGGTATTTAAAATTTTGTAAAAGCTATCCTTGGTTCCCTATTGCCCCCCTACGCTCATAGGGGGGGCCCGTCTTCGACTTATTTTTCAAGTTATGAAGAAATGGTACCAAAAAGTCGAGGAATAGGCCTGGAACCACTGAATAGTTGCAGGGCAGTACTGGTGTAGGTACATGAGTCTCAAAGAGGAAATTTGAGCTACTAAGGAAGAGTTAAGTCGCCTAAGAAGGGGAGTTGGTCCTATGGCGAGGGGCTAGCATGAGACTCAAAAAGATTATCTTGACAAACTGCAATGGCTAAGGGAGGAGAATAATCTTCTTTCCACTGCCTGGGATAGGCTAGCTGATGACCAAAAACTTCTCCTCTATCGGCATAGCCAACTTCTATTCGAGATGACCACCAAATATGAGTTTAGCTCAACTCAGGGGTACTTGAATGCCACTAAGGCTTTCAAGTCATCATGGCCTTCTTTAAGTACCCAGTTGGCTATGGTCCACTACCACCTCGAGGCCTAAAAATATCGTGTGGAGGCCATGGTTCTTCAGGACGTTGTTCAGAAGACTACCTCCAAACTCGATGGTTGGAAAGGGATGAGCCAGACACTTCAGTCTAAATTTGATGATCTAGAACGGTCAATTAATTAGACCGAGCAATTTTACTTGGTTGCATATCAGGAGCGAGATCGGATTGGGGAGGATGGAGGGGAGGATGGCAGGGAGCATCAAAGCACTTTTAAGGCCTATGAAGACAGCATTCGAGCCTATTTCCTTAGGCTCGGAATGGTGTTTCTGATGAGACGTCAAATGCATGTGTTTTCTGAAGCATTTAACATCCCTTTTGTTATATTTTTGTTGGAATATTGCTAGATTTAGGTAGGTTTACATCATAAGGGGTTTAGATGACCAATTTCGGTTTTCGTATCTAAATATTTAATTTTGCAACCTA
>JAULKM010100054.1:0-10636 GCA_032355605.1 Rubia tinctorum
CTATCTACTTAATTGTATTTAGTAAGCATTTAGGGCTTATAAATTGTATATTTGAGAGGTACGGCGACGACCTCCCAAATTTTGGGAGGAACATATCTCATTGGTTTCGAGTTGTGTTTGAGGTTAAGTAAGTTCAGGTAGTATTTGGAGGTGGCAAGGAAGAGATGTGTGATTCTAAGATGAGTGATTTTGAGATGGAGAAATGTTTGAGCATCGCGGATCCCAAAATTTAGGGTTTGAGCTTGTCGTCAAAAACCTGTCCACTGAGCTGATCTCAACTCCAGCGCCAGTTCCTCACGCACTTGACGCATCACCGACTGCCGTTGACAATGCGCTTCACGCACCTCCTCCGCCGCAACCTACTTCGTTGGATGACTCCCCGACACTGCCGCTTACGGATGATATACCTCCCGTCTGCCAAAGTGCTCGCGATCGTCGACCTCCTGCTTATCTGTCCGATTATGTCTGCTCTATTGCTGATATTCATAAACCCCCACTGCTACAACCACACCTGCAATGTCACATTCCTCAGGTGTTCTCTATCCTTTATATGATTTTGTAAATTGCGATAAATTTTCCAGTACGCATTCTAGATTAATGCACTTCAGCGCAATCAGACATGGGTTTTATCTTCATTACCTCTTAACAAGACTGCTATTGGATGTAAATGGGTGTATCGTACCAAGTTCATGTCTGATGGTACCACTGAATGTCAAAAAACTTGCTTGGTGGTTCTTGGAAATCGCCAAAAGGAAGAGATTAACTACATTGAGATATTTTCCCCCATTTCAAAGATGAGTTTGATACGTCTCTTTTTATCTATTGCAGTCATTCGTGGTTGGGAACTTCATCAAATGGATGTGCTTAATGCTTTTCTATATGGTGCTTTGCATGAAGAGGTCTTCGTGCAACCTCCACCGAGATACCCTGCACCACCAGGCCAGGTTTTCACCTTCGAAAATCTCTTTATGGTCTTTGATAGACACCTTGTAATTGGTTCACAAAATTGGCTTAGGCTTTATATGCATTTGGTTTTGTTCAGAGTAAGGCAGATTACTATATTTTTCTTTCACTCGTGGCTCGATTTCTTTGCATGTCCTTGTTTTTGTGGATGATTTGGTCATTACTGGTAGTTCTTCATCACTCATCTCTGATTTCAAGAAATACCAGAGCTCTTGTTTTCATATGAAAGATCTTGGTACACTTAAGTAATCCTTGGGTATAGAGATTTCTAGAAGACCGAATGAGATGTTTCTTTTACAAAGGAAATATGCCCTAGATATTTTTATCTGAAACAGGTTTATCAGCTTCTAAACCGATAGATTTTCCTATGGAGCAACAACATGATCTTGCGAGGGTTGAAGGCTCTTTTTATCATGATCCTGAGCAGTATCGGCGCCTGGTGGGTCGTCTCATTTACCTGACTATTATTCGTCGCGAGCTAAGTTATTTTATTCATACTCTTGCTTAGTTTATGAAGTCTCCTTGTGATCTTCACTGGCAAGCTGTAATTTGAGTCCTTTAGTACTTGAAGAGTCATCGTGGTCAAGGTTTATTTTTGTCATCATGTAGTTCATTACAGTTTACTAATTATTGTGATTCTAATTAGGCTGCCTGTCTAATTACGCGACGCTCTCTTTCTGGGTACTTTGTGACGATTGGTAATTCTCCTATTTAACGGAAGACCAAGAAGCAACCAACAGTTTCTCGTTCTTCTGCTGAAATGGAGTATCGTGCTATGGCCGTTGCTTGTTGTGAGTTGTTGTGGCTTAAGTCATTACTTCGTAACTTAGGCATTGTGCAATCTACTCCTATGCAACTATTCTGTGATAGTCAATCTGCTCTTTACATTGCGGCAAATCCGGTGTTCCATGAATGTACTAAGCATATAGAGATTGATTATCATTTCGTCCGCGATCTTGTCCAGTCTGGTACCATTGATACTTCTCATATTCGGACGACTGACCAACCTGCAGATTTGTTCACCAAAGCCCTCGGACGAACTCAGTTTCATTCTTTACTTGGCAAGTTGGGCATTTCTGATCTCCATGCTCCATCTTGAGGAGGAGTATTAAAAGAATAATTAATGTGACTATTACACGTAATTGTAATTAGATTTAGATTCCTTTTCCTTTTCCTTTTCTGTAAAAGTGTTTGTACCTCTATATAATGTACCCCAGAGCATGAATAAAATCACACATTATTACCCTTATTTTCTACATAGGGTTTTCAATGAAACAGTCCAAGATTTTTTGAAAGTGCTGAAACTGTTGAATATTTCCAATAGTTTAAAAGATGTGGCTATAATTAGTGAAGCGACGTGAACATTGTTCATCAACAATATATATGACTTCAAGTTTCCAAAGGGTATATGCCATGAAGATATGTGTTATTTCATCTCAACCCATTAGTCTATAAATAGATGAGTTGTCTTCACCTTCAG
Organism: Rubia tinctorum; assembly: GCA_032355605.1. NCBI lineage: Eukaryota > Viridiplantae > Streptophyta > Magnoliopsida > Gentianales > Rubiaceae > Rubia > Rubia tinctorum. Next base: position 2,444 of record JAULKM010100054.1, read on the forward strand.
GTATACAATTAGAATTCAACATTAGAAGAAGAAAACACGAGAAATAAGAGAAGTACTCAATACGAGAGAAAACCTCATAAAGAGGAAAACAATGATAATGCATTATTCTTAGAGAACTCATGGTCTTCAATCCTTTGTTCATTTGGGGTTGGAGAAGTGAGTGCACACTTCTGTCAACCAGGCTTCATTTTATCCTAGAGGATATTTGTTCTAAATCATATGCACAAAAAAAGAACAAATAAAGCCTTAAGGAAAGTGTCTCGTACACAACTTGAAAGTTGTCTTTTAATACATTATTTTGTGGAGTTATATGTTTTGCAGGTTCATAGAAAATTTCTTCAACAAAAGTTCCCCTCAAGTTTGATGCAACGGAGTAAAACCAATAAAAATAACTTTAGTTTTCGTCCAGTGTGACTGCTATATACAGCTAACCTCAGACTGGGGTGGACTATGGAAAATACAACGTTGAACATACCTGAAAAGATCAAAATACTCCTTCTTAAAAGAGTGAATTGTTTTTGTTTGTTTTACGAAGTTGACCCCACGGTTTAATTTATACCAATTAAAATTGTTTCCATTCAAAAACTTTGTCAGTTTTTCCTCCTCCCCCCAGTCCTGAAGCAGGTACAACCAGGGTGTCATGTATCTCGTTTGTACGCTACGAATCAGGCCCAACAATTCCTTCATCCTTCACACTTAGAACAACATCAAGTCTTTTTTGAATCCCAAGTAATATGAATGTATGCAATGTGTTCATCCTATGAGCCCTTGATTCAATTTGGGGGACATTGTTTTTCAAATTTATAGAAAAATTTATTCTTTTTTGGGGTAAATTATAGTTGTATATGAATTGGGTTGTTTTGTTGGTTGTTGAATTGATAATTTTTATGCCAATGGGGAAGCATGGAGACATCAAGTTGCAACATGAATTGCTGGGTTGTGAACTCATATTTTGCAAGGTTTCTTCCATGGAAGAAAGTGTCTTTGTGTCCAAAAGACAAGAAATTCGGGCACACTATATTACAAATGTAATGTCCATGAATGGCAGTGGTGGGTTGTGTACGGTGTGGTTGAGTCTGGAAGAGATAGTGTCGTAACTTTGTTGCATCCCAGATGTAGATGGTAGGGGTTCAGATAAGCCCCCTTTGTTGATGCTTCTCACCAACCCCTTAAAAATATAAGTTTTAAAGGATTTGAATAACAGTTTCTTTTTACATTTTTCTTCTCATTATGGATGCTTTCTTTCAATGTTTTATTAGTTTTCGCGCAATCCCATTGAAGATTGTTTTATGCCATATTCCATTTTTTATTCTAGGTTTCGATGCCGGGAATATTCACGGTGTAACGATCATGTAATTTACTCCAACCCCAACTAAAGGTCACGTTCTCTTACATGTCCATTAAATCTCTTCGTAAGTCAGGTGTCCATTCGAAATACAAACTTTGGCCAATTATAAATACTAATTTAATTTCCACATTTTGACTGCTTTTTCTCAATCGCAACCTATGAGAGCGACATGGTTTCGAACTCTAAAATTTGTTCTGAATTTGGAAACATGTCCGACTTACATGATTTCAAGTAACAGGCCCGACCCGCCAAACAAAATATCATACCCACAATTAACCCCACTGCAATTCAACCGGTTGCAGGCCTTAATTCTCGACCAATTACTAGAAATGAAAATCTTACATCACAACCAAATGGCTAAAAACTTGACACAAGTGGAAACAACTGCAAAGAGGACAAAGAAGATGATGTTTCCATTTTATACAGCTATTTTGGGACCTTTTAGATTCATTCTTGTACACTTTTGTGCTCTAGATGTTGCATTTTGCCTTGAAATTCTCTAAAGAGAGTTAAGAGCGACGTTTGCACTCTTTTTACTTTCTAGGGAATTTTGTGTGACAAGGCAATTTTTTGAAGACTTTGAATATTATCTTTGAAGATTTGAAGACCTTTTTTTGAGCTTTGGAGACTTGATGAATTGAATAAAAGTGAAGTGAAGAGGAGGACTTGAGACAGGATAAAGAAAGAAATGAAGATGCTGCATTTGCCATCTATCACGAGTCGCAACGAATGTGTCGCGAGTCGCGACAGACGAATGGCCAGAAATCCTTCATACTTTCTTGTACTATAAATACCAAATCTTATCCTCACTTCTTCCTCTCCGCGACCTTGGGATAAAAACCCTAGGTTTTCTTCTTCTTTTCTTAGTTTTTGTAGATTAGTTACGTGTTTTCATTATCTAGGTTAGTTTTCTACTTGAGAGCAATTGACTGAAGCTTCCAAACCCACGTAGTAAGAACCTCTATTTCACTCTTTTTTGAAGCATTTTTATTTAATATTTATTGTGTTCTTAATGTATTTATTTACTGCATTTATGCTATTTGTTTGAGAATATGAAGTGTTTGTATGATTAAGTGTTAGGAGGTTAGAGATGTGCACAATTTATTAACTCTTTGACATGAAAATCCAAGAACATGGAATTAGAACATCTTGTTGTATAATGTGATGTTAATGTTTCTAGATGAGTATGTTAATGTGGATTGTTATCATATTTATCCTAAGGTAGCGATAAAAAATTGAATCTTGAATATTGATTGTTCTAGGTAAAACCTAATAAATGCTTTATTCGGTTAAATGGCTAGGCATTTGGTAGAATGCTTGTATTTGTTATCAAATCTATTGTTCTTCGTGTATGATGACATTGATGAAATACCTTTATGGCGTTAATTGTCTAAAGTGATTATTAATAAGGTTTGCAAATAGTCATTGAATGCTTTTGTGAATTACTATTAAGAAGAAATGAATGTTGATCTTTGAAATGGAAGTGATAGCATTCCCCATAGGTAATGAATGTGATGGAATGAGTGAATGGTTGTATGATCTATAATAGGTTTGGAAGTGGGAATCAATTGCCCCCAAAGCTTTATCATTTATAGTTTTATCCCCTTTTCTTAGTTTGTTGCATGATTTGCATAATTAACTTTGTATAGCCGCTGTCTTGTTTTTCAATTCATAACTTAAAAAACCAACCAAACCCTCCCCCTTACTTTATTATATATATATATATATCTATATCTAGGCTATAGATATAGAAAATCCCTTTTATCTATATCTTAGGAAAATCCCCTTTATTCGTGGACGACCCCAATTTTCCACTATCTACTTAATTGTATATAGGAAGCATTTTAGGGCTTACAAATTATAACTTTGATAGGTACGGAAATAACCTCCCAGCAGACAGTGCAAAGAAGGAATAACGATTGGTTTAACTACTCATTGTTTTTCAACTAGGAATGCGAGGTCAGGTGCAACAATTATGTTCACTATGCTAAGATGTTGTATTTATTCAGTCTTCAATTTTTTTATAATTAGCTTAGGTTTGTCTGATGTGATTTGTAAATTTGAACAACAATGTTGCAAGGAATTACTGTGTATAACAGATTCGGCATATTTTGACGAGGTTCATAAATTCTATGAAAAATTGACTGAAGATGGAAGTGGTTCGTACACTACCAAGGTCAATAGTAAGGACATTGTAGTTAACCCTTAGACTATTAATGAATTTTTAGGTGTTGACTATAAAAGTCTTGATAACGTTTATCCAAAGAATTTGGATGACCCCCTTGAAATATACCATGCCAATAAGTGGTAGGACCATGCTGACCCACCATTGTTGTATCATGTAACACTAGTGATGAAACGTCAAATGCAACTATTTTCTGAAGAATTTAACATCTCTTTTAGTTTTTTTTGTTGGTAGATTTATGGATTTGTCTATTTTTACATCATTAGGGGTTTATATAATCGTTTTTGGTTTTCGTATCTAAATCCTTCATTTTGTAGCCTATTTTAGCTCTAATGGATTTTGGTCCTTATGAGCATTTAGATATTTTTAAGAGCTTCATTTGTAGATCTCTTGTAGGCACTTCATGTATATTTTTGAAGGGTATTCGCAAGGATGGTAGAAGCTTGAAGGCCATGAGTCCAATCGTGGTAGTAGACAGTTGCGACAAAGAAAAGAGCAAGTTCCAAAAAAGTTGAAGAATGACATTGGCCGTATAACTTGACACAGCCCGTGCCATAGCTTGTACCAAGGAAACAAGACCAAGGAAATATGCCATTCCATCTAGCACAGCCCGTGCTCATGAGATGAAGATAAACAAAAGCCAGATGATGGGTCGTGGACTTTGGCATGACCCGTTCCATCAGAAGCCAAAGAATGACACTCTAGACGATAATCTGTGTACTTTGGCACAACCCATTCCCTCAGAAGCCAATGAATGATGCTTCAAACGATGGGTCGTGCACTTTGGCATGGCCTATGCCATCAGAAAGGGCGAGGAACATCCTCCTGTCCACACCCTATACACCTTTGCACGGGCCGTGCTGGCCAACATGTGCACTATAGCACAGGGTGTGCAAGCGTGGATTGCATGGTTGATAGGGTTTTATCCCCTATTTGGGCCTTTTAAGGCCTAAAACTCATCTACTATATATACTAGCCTTAGTCTTCTAGGTTTTAACAAGTTTGGTCATTATTGTTATTCCTAGTAGTCGGTAGGAAGAGTGAATGTTATCTCCCCTCTTCCTTTATTTCTCTACTTCTAGCCTTGTAGCATAAAATCCAATGATTCTTTTGGATTTAATGTCTCTAGTGTAGTTATTATCTTGGGGTAGAATTTTTATTCATGATAAGATTTATTATTTTGTAAGATTTTATATTACCCTATTTTCTATGTTCTTTGAATATTTGTGTATAATTTGTAGTTTCCATTCTTGTATGATTTATGCCATGACATGCTTTATGATGAATCCATAATTATATCCATAGTATAATATCGTGCTAGGCTAAAATGCTATCTTAGGAGTGTTAGATTAGAGCTATTGTAGGGTCGAGAGTACCGAGTAGCCGAGTGCATTCATGCTACCTTGAGAGTACAGACTCGATTGTTAGACTATAATTCTAATTGGCTAGTTGTGTGAGTGATTGCATGTTAGGGGCACTAGACTAATTCCTAACGAGGGAAAACCCTTGACTTACCCTGATAGATAATAATATTAGTTTGTAGCGGCTAGGGTCGTGGCAACCCTATAATCGTCACATGATGCCAATTCCTTTGCCTTTCTAGGCCTAGGATTGGTATCCATAGTGGAGTTCCCGGGACGTATTAGACTCACTCCCATGTCCAAAAATGTTTCCTGTGAGGGCTTAATACATTCGAAGAGGCTTGATGGTATCCGAAGTGAGGTTACGTGGATGAAAAATGGAGTTAGAAAGATTGCAGTGCATCCCAAATTACGGAGGTGGTGACATGGTTTCTTAGGTCATATAACAGTACACATTGCTCAGCGGTTAATAAATAACCGCCGAGTATTTGATTTTCATAGCTGCAACTCCCATGATTTGGAATCAGATAATATTTTTAGATACTGTAAGTTCTTTAAAAAGAAGTATTGGGATATAATTCCAAGTACTCCGCGCAACCAAGTTGCTAATGGCTAATGTTGCACTGGTGTTACTTTGGAACATTTGTAAACATGTTTTAAGACTTGATTACTGAGAATCTTAGATTGCTTCTATTAAATGCTTCATTATAATTAATAATTTGTACTTGAATGATTATTCATATAATTATGCTATATTGAGATTAGGATGTACACTTAATTAATCTCTTTACATGATTTAGTGCTCGGATAGGGAATGAACTAGGGAGTATTTTGTCATTATGTCGGTTTGGTTAAAGGTCAAATACTAAGATCATGAAATGTTAACACATGTATCTTGGATTGAATTAGCTTTAATTATGGATTGAGTTATTCTACGGAAAATACATAAGTTACTTGGAAAATGGGTCAATAATGTTATTGATCTTGTTGGGGTCGTAGGATAATACCTGATGGTCATGTCCCTTGTTCGTAGCAACTAGACGGGGAATGAACCTTGAGTTAATGTGATGTACTAATGTCCTAAGTGGCACAAGATGGTTTTAGGATGGGTATTCATGGCGGAGGTTCCAATGATCCATTCTACTCCTAAGTTTAATTTACTACGTGTATCAAGATTTTATTAACCCTGGGAGTGAGGGCTAGAGGTGGTAATGAAAGCGCACGACTAGTTATACCCAGAGGAGGTGAGAGTTTAAGGAGGTAGAACCGAGGTGTGACAGATAAGGTATTTCCCGCGGAATCAAATCTTTCCACATTGTGTGATAGGGCATAAGATATGGAATATATCTAGAATATTAATAGAAGTCGTGGATCAAATTTTAACATTAAACATGTGCCAAAAATGCCCCAACGTATTGGTTATCATCTTTACTTCATAGTTTATATTTGTAGGTTCTTTAGTTGGCAGTTTAATCATTTCAAACGATCCCCCATTTTCTCTATTCTAGACAAATACACACTTGGTGTTGCTCGTGTGTGAATTACGTGAAACTATATTTTGAACTCCTTGATCTCTATGGATGTACAACACCCGATCTTACCAATAACAACTATTCATAGTATTTAGGAGCAAAATATAAATCTCATCTGCGATCGCTTCGAACTCTTGGTTTTAAACGATGCCCGGGGTGCCCGTAAAAGTTTGTCACCATTCTCTAGGATCTAGGGTGTGCTTATTTAATATTTAGCATAACTAGTTGGTAGAATAGTTTCTTGTGTTTTCTTTGTGTGTTTTTGGCATGTGCTCATTTTTATGTTTGATGTTTATCGGTAGGTTTTATTGCTTTTTTTTCTTGGTTTATGGTACATTAGTTCCAAGAACCGAGAACCTTTACACTACGACTCCAAACTTTGTGTGTTTTTCTTTGTTTTGTTTTTTGTTGAGAGTAGGTATTGCAGAAGTTCTTGGTGTATCCACTGAGAATACTTGCACTATGATTCCTAAAAAAAATTTAAAATGGAAAATATTTCCTTGTGGGAAGCTCACGAGGTGAAGAGAGACTCAACGAGCGTGATTATGTAGGATACGTTATTGCGATCATCCTACCGAGTCTTGTTATTGGTTGAGCAAGTGAAAGAGCTCAAGGATGGTATCCTCATTACCATTCCGACAATATGGAACTGAGTGGTTGTCCAAACTCAGGATATAAATATGCATCAGGAGACCAACAACATGAGAAAAATGAACGACCTTCACCTTCTCATGCTATGCTAAAAAATGAAGAATATAACGTGAGTTGTAGCACATCAAAGGAAAAGTTTTTGTAAGTCGTAACAACCTTAATCGAGAGAAACGATTCACTTAAAGCCCGGATTCATGCAGCCATCGAGAATTTGGGGATTAAAATTTTCTCAAGTATGAAGAACTTAGAGGCTTAAGTTGAGAAATTTGCACTATCAGTGCACTACTTAGAGAAAGAGGAAAGGATTAAGCTTCCAGGCCAGATGAAAGTGAGCCCAGAGCCGAGTTCAAATACTTCCACCTTGATAGTCGCGGTTGTGAAGGAAGCTCAAGAAGATTCTCCCAAAGTAGTTGGTATTGAGCATGAAGTAGAGGAGGAAGTGATCACTCAAGGGTTGGGAGCTACATTTAAATTAAATCCATTTTCGAAAAACTTGAAGGAGACGTAAGGGAAGCCAAATGATAATGTCAAGCTTCCAACCCACTTCTAATTTTTTAGGCTAACTCCACCATCAACATTTCACTTCTGCCGGAGGAAGTCTAACATGCTTTCCAATTTTGGATGCCTATGGTGATGAGGTTCAAATATTCACAATATAGATAAAATTAGGTTGTACTGACGATCTTAAGAATACGAAGTTTCTTGGGAAGCGACCGGAGCAAAAACTAGGTTAATGTCTTTTTTTTACAGATTGATTTTTTTGTGTATTAATCTTTTTAATTTTTTTGGAACTCTATTACGCTTGGTGTGCATGGTTGTTTTGTGCAAAACATTTGGTTTTGGAAAAAATGAGCAAGGAGGGACAATGAGCAACTAGGATTGGGAGAAGTCCAACTCGCAGATCGTGTAGGCGTACACGGTCTGTGATTATGGATGGCAGTGGGCTGGGTTTCGGTGGAGGTACATATCACATCTGCCCCAATGGGGTGGGTATGGAGGTAGTTTTGGTGGGCGTGAGGTGGGTATGAATATGAAAATCATACCCGCCATGGGCAGTGGTTTTGGCGTGGATATTAGTTTATGCCCGCCTAATGGGACGGGTACGGAGGTAGTTTT